>JBBPFJ010000845.1:0-42725 GCA_037975025.1 Excoecaria agallocha | reverse complement strand
AGTCCAGTTTCTACGAACAGTTCTATGAAGAGGAAAAGAAAGAAACAGAACCTTCACCAGGTGGCGCTATCTCTGACAGGAAAAGGTTAACATCTCAACAGCCAAAGCTGCTGTAATCAAAAGCATGGCTCACAAAGCTATGTACCTGGATCAGTGGTTGGGCCATTCTCAGAAAGCCTTGGTAATGCATCGCCAAACTGCAATGAATTCTCTTCTTCTACAGGCTCAAGACTACTTCCACTGTGTCTAGATGGTGAATAAGGCCTTTTTTTGTTGGGTCTGTTAATTGTCAATGAATTCTATCCTCAAGGCATGAGCATATATATATATATTCATTATAAACACGTAATGGTTGTAAAACAAAATGCAATGCTCATTCCTTCAACATTCAAAGGATCATTTTGCACACAACTTAACTTTCCTTTTAGTTTTTACATGCTCATTCATTAAACATTCAAATAATCATTCTACTCCCGCTGTGACTAACCTTCCAGGGGGGACCTCTGAATGATGTGATGGCAGTTCGTGTCCTGATCCTGAGCTTGGGATGGATCTAACTTCATCAGCTGCAAAAGTAAATGAGGTAAAAAGTTACAGAGGGGAAACATAAGATATAAGAAAAGTGAAATGTAACTTACCAGAGTTTCCAGGTGTCTCCATATTGGCCTCATTTGTCTTCCTAATATTGTTCATAGGGTCAAGTCCTACTCCTTCCACGGGGATTTCCAATGGTATCTGATTATTGACAGCATTTGTCCGTAGTTTCTCTATGAAAGTACCCAACGACCCAGAGCCAACTCCACTGTGAAAATCTTCAAAAGGCTTCATGTCCGAAAATTCAATCAGATAGACTGTAGTGTTTCTCCCTAGAAGTAACTCAAAGACGATTGGAGTGACTTACATATCCTGTTGGCTCCTGATAACGTCCTCTCTCTGGTGGTGATGATGAAGATGGCTCTCTGGAGGCAGAGGCACAGAAGTCCTTGCTGCTTAGATAAGTAGAATATGAACCACTTATCCACCATCTTTCTTCGGATAATGGATTCCAAAAGCAAACGTACGGTAAACTCTCACCAGAAGGCGAGTCATGAGGAGGTTGAGTACTTTTCATCAGAAGATCCATAAGAGGTGCTGATAATAGATATTTCTATCTTCACTTATAGACAAATTATCAATAACTACCAGAGCTGGCAGCTCCATGAGGTTAGCTACCTTCATGTTGTTTTTGATATCCTTTAGGCCCTGCAATAATTACCGTATTGCTATTGTATTTTCCTTTAGTATTTGCAAGAATATCCCAATTTAAAATTATTATAGCCAAGTTAGAACCTTCTTGACATAGAAAGAAGATGGCAATAATTGAACTGAAACTAAATGCGAATTTTGTTGGAGATCAAGGAAAAACTTTCTTTTTCTTCCCCTTCTTGATACAATATCAGAAGTATTTTGAAGCCATGACTCGTAAACGTGGCCTGGAATGATGGTTTGTTCATAATTCATCGCTGGCTTTGCATGTTTTCTAACTTTCTTCCTATCCGGTCCTTGCCTCTGTTGATACTGTTTCATCCCCCTCTCAAGGTTAGTTAAATGCTTATTCTTTCTTTGTTACTCTCAAATGATCAGACATGGACCTGCTTTTAATCATTTTGTTTAACCTGTTTTACTGCCTCTGCATTCATCTGATTGTTGATTGATTTGTCTTTCCTGGATGGTCTCGAATTTCGTCAGCTGCAAGAAGAAAAATATCCACACAGCTAGATGATTTCACTTGACATGTTATCAGTATAAAAATGAATTCTCAGTAAAGGCTGATGGCCGCAACAAAAGATCAATTCTGCAAGGTCTCAGTTTATTAAAATAGAAGAGAAGGAATGCATGACTAATACAAACTGTTGCTATTTCAATTTGAAAAGAACAAAATCCTAACCAAGAAAAATCCAAGCTGTCGTAAGAAAAAATAACATGTAACAACTGCAAATGGATATCAGGGAAAAACTATCATTATTCAAGAAACTATTATAGTATTAAGGAATTTTGCACGTGCCACTCAAGGAGACAAGAAATAAAGAGAGGAAAGAAGGGGAAAGGTAAAGACTTCTATGTAGTAATTGCATAACATTCAGTTGGACATAAAAAATGCCATCACGGTTTAAAATAATAAGGAACTACGATAAATTACAGGCTATTTCAACAAACAAATCAAATCATATTATGATAGAGAATAAATTCAAGAAACCAATAAATCAACCAACAGAGAATCAAATAGAAAATGAAAAGGAAGAAAAGAATGTTTTTATTGATAGAAAGCTGGAAGACAGGATTAAAAATCCCTCAGAAGACAACTTCCCCTCCAAAATGGAGCCCTGCTCTCAAGCAGAATAGCAGAATACAATCAAATTGCAAGATGTCCCCCCTCTCACCACCAAAAACCAAGCTAAAGTAAGAGAATCCAAAATAGAAGCGTCCCCACCAAAAAAGCAAAACACCCCCTGCTCACATATGCCCAGCTAGGCATAAACAATTCTCTTAACTGAACGTTCCAGCTCACATGTGCTGGTCTCCCATAGTGCCCATGCTCTGCTGCTGCTACTAGAATAAACTTGAAACCTTCTTGGCCCATTGCACTCCTGGTCCAGCCCATATCGTATGTCAACATCTCTCGATCCAACTCATCTTGTATATTAACATCCCTATCATTGCCACTCTCTTGAAATAAAGTCTTGTCCTCAAGACTGAATTTGGGATACTCACCTTTCATTATTTGTCCATCACAATTCGCAAGTCCCCAGTGCTGCAGCAATGTTGTGGACTATACGGCTTGGGCGCCTTTGAAGCAAATCCCTAACCGACAACGATCAGCGATCTCCCGTGGCGCCAAAGGACGAGATCCCCTCTCTCGTGAAGCTTGCTGATCTCGGTTGGGAGAGGGAATTGTTCTTGGTGATGGAGTATCTACTGGGTTTAATGCTAATGGGCCAGGGCTTTTACTCTTGAATCTTGGGTCGGGCTGAACCTCATCTCTGGTGTTAAGGGGCCACGAGATTTGAGGCTTTGGGTGGGGAAAATCTACACAATTCCAAAGTGCTACACCTTCCTCCCTTGCCGCCGATATGCTCTTTGAGGGACTGAAAGTGAGCTCTGCAGTTGCGCGACGTTGAGGAATCGTGGTGACTCTCTTGTTCTTGGGAATAGGTGGTCGGGACAACCAGCGAGGAGACGAGTGTGCTTCAGATCTGTTCCAGTCTCCTCCATCTAGCTCCCTTGCGACCGCCGCTTGGCTCCCTGGGGGCCTGAAAGCGAGCTCAACATCCTTAGCTAATGCCATAGCCTTCTCACGATTTTGGGGGGTTCAGGAGATCTAACCCATCGCCCTACTTGTCCCTGTCATCCTCCCACAAAATATCCCAACAATTGAGCCTCAGATGTCTTCGATATGTACCCAATAATTGCTTCGAACTCCTCGATGTATTCAACCACCGTGCCGATCTGAGACAAGGTTCGTAACTTTTCGTAAGGATCCTGGAAAGTGGTGGGTTGCCCAAACTTGGTGCCGGAATGAATGAGTTCCCCTGTCTTGGGGACCCATTGCTTATATCGGTTTCATCGTTTGTTGGCTGGGCGTCTCCTTCATCATCTACTGGTTGGGTTCCTTTGTGTTTGGTTATTGATGGAGAAGCTGCTACTCAAGCAGGGCTGGACTCACTTGGGCCTAGGAAGCTGCAGATTTATGCTCGGTAAGAAGAAGAAAGTGCAGCTGGGAGGCAAGGAGGCAAAAATACAACAAGGGCAGTGAGGGGATTCGGTTGAAATACATTGGTTAGGGGCAGGAGAGAAAAAAAGGCACCAACCTAGTGTCCAGCTGGGCACCTAGGGAGAAAAACAGTTTTAATCTTATGCTATGTTTGGTTATAAAAGGGAGGAAGAGAGGAAGGGAAATTATCTTTTGAAAATCACTTGTTTTAGCTGCTGTTAAGCAGGGGCTCCCTTTGGGAGAGGGAAGTTAGCTTCCTGGGATTGTAATCTTGTAATTACAGTAATTGATTAATGCAATTTACCTCTTCCTTTATCTTTTTCTCTTCTTAATTCATGGTTTGATTGATTTGTTGATTTTCTGGAAATTGTTCTCTTATTTAGCTGTTTTTGGTTTGCTTTCCGAACTTGGCATTCATGCGCTCAAATTTTCTTCTATAGTTTTCTGAAGTGCGGCAAAGGACTTCTGAAATGCTGCCATGGAATTCGAAAATCAATTTGTTACTGTGAAACAATCTCAGCCTGAAAGTGTATTTGGAGTGGGCAGGTCATCTTGTCGATTAGTTTTGTGTGAGAAGGATCGTTGTGGTTTCCCACAGATGGCGCCAATTGATAGAGAATAAAAATTCAAGAAACCAATAAATCAATCAATAGAGAATCAAATAGAAAATGAAAAGGAAGAAGAGAATGTTTTTATTGATAGAAAGGCTGGAAATACAGGATTAAAAATCCCTCAGGAAGACAAGGCTTCCCTCTCTAAAATGGAGCCGTGCTCTCAAAGCAGAAGAAATACAATCAAATTCCAAATGTCCCCCCTCTCACCCCAAAAACCAAGCTAAATAAGAGAATCCAAAATACAAGCCGTCCCCACTGAAAAAGCAAAACACCCCCTGCTCACAGTATGCTCAGCTAGGCATAAACAATTCTCTTAACTGAATGTTCCAGCTCACATGGTGCTGGTCTCCCATAGTGCCCATACTCTGCTGCTTGCTGACTAGAATAAACTTGAAACCTTCTTGACCATTGCACTTCCGGTCCAGCCCATACCGTATGTCAACATCTCTCGGTCCAACTCATATTGTATATTAACATCCCTATCATATTATATCACAAATATAGAAATTTAACACAGTTTAGTTCACATGCAAGCATTTTCGCATTGCTGACCTCTTGAAGCATCTTCACGGTCTGGATGGGGAGGGTATGAGAGTTCTTGGGCATGTCCATATGCTCTCCTGAATTGAAGTTCAGTTGTGTCTCCGCGTCGTCCTCTTCAATATCAAATCCGCCACATCAGCAAGAGGACATATAGGACATATAACATTGTGTGATCGAAGCTTTATATAATTTGAGAACCTGTTGCTAAGAATTTTTAAGGAATCTCATCATCTAAAAGGAATCATGAAATACATTAATTAAACTGGAATCATGTCCTCGAGTTACCTTTCAAAGCGGTTGTATTCAAAGTGAGTCTGATACAAATCAAAACGATCACACAATTTGTTATGGTCCACATCAGCTGCAATAGCAACAGAACAGTCACGTTAAACTCTCGATTATTTCGTGATTGATCATGAGGAACGAGAACAAGCTAAGGAATAAACTGGAAAACATAAAAAGAAAACCTTGGTGTAATTGGTGCGACGCATCTTCATCCTTGGAATTGTTGTTAATATAAGGCTCATCCACATCATCAAGTCGCTGCATGTGAAGGATAAGTATTGAAATTACCTAAATGGGAAACACAAAATTTGTAGCAGTGCAGTTTTCAGGCAATGATGAAATGAAAGATAGAACGATTTTTACCCGTGGTTAACTCACATGCATTAAGCTAAGCTAGAACTGATTTTCCACACTAGCTAATTGAGAAACTTAAGAAAACAAGAAGGATAATTAATCTATTTTCTTCTTTAAAAAGATTAAACATGACCAAAATGAACAGGGAGGAGAAATTTAGACCCACACCCAAAATAGCAGAAACTGATTGAAGAATATTGCGACCTTGTAAACATAGCAGCCTTTTTCGCTGAATGAAAATTGGAAAAGGTCCACATTCTACATACGCCAGCTCCAATCAAGCAATGTATCAATAATACAAGGAAGTATATAATCCAATCCTATAAATCCACAGTAGTGCCATTTTACTTGAAACAGAGTCCATAACTAGAACAACATGACTTCGTCTAATCCAATAAGTTTTGCCACTAAAACAAAAGCTAAGGCAATTTATCTGAATCTGTAAAGACTAAAGGCTCTCCATATCTTCCTGGATTTGTTGGGGACATTTATCAAACATCTCCTCATCAAGCATAATTGGTTAAATCAAACGTGAGGTCCTCTTTCCCTGTATTTGCTACCACATATGCACCATCAGGCTAATGACAAACATTTGAATTAGAACTTCATAAACTAAATTGATAGTGTGCCAATGCAAGTATGCATGTCATTTCAAAAGGGTCAATTTCACCCATGGTCACTGAACTTAGGCCATATTACCCAAAAGTAACTGACTTATTTTTTCTAACATAAATGTCACTGAACTTAGTACCTTTTTTCATAAAAGTCATGTTCACCGGTTTCCGGCGACGATCTTGGCCGGAATGCTGACGTGGCAGTCCTTTGCCGGAATGATGACGTGGCACGCCACGTCATCCGCCACGTCAGCAACCCTTGCCGAAATGATGACGTGGCACGCCACGTCATCCGCCACGTCACGTGAAGATGCCACGTCAGCCGTCATGTCACCTGTTGAAATAAACAAATGAGAAAAGGACACATGTCAACCTATTTGGCTTAACCAAATCCAAATTGGGTCTTGCTAAGGTAATGGGTTTCCAAGCTTATAAACCCATACCACTCCCTTTATTTTTCCAATGTGGGATATGGGAAGCTTGAGAACATGACATTTTCATGGTTTTTCTAGCTTTTTTAACTATTGAATCCATCACATTTTCATGGTTTTTTTTGCTTTAACCATTTCTAATTCTTTCATGGGATGTGTATGTGATGGTTAAAGCCAAAAAAACCATGAAAATGTGATGGATTCAATGGTTAAAAAAGTAAGAAAAACCATGAAAAAAGAATAATCTTCTCAAACTTTATTTTTTCATGGTTTTTCTTGCTTTCTTAACCATTGAATCCATCACATTTTTATAATTTTTTTGGCTTTAACCATCACATACACATCCCATGAAAGAATTAGAAATGGTTAAAGCAAAAAAAATTATGAAAATGTGATGGATTCAATGGTTAAAAAAGCTAGAAAAACCATGAAAATATCATGTTCTCAAACTTCCCATATCCCACATTGGAAAGAGAAAGGGAGTGGCATGGGTTTATAAGTTTGGAGGCCCATTACCTTAGCAAGACCCAATTTGGATGGATGACCCAATTTGAATTTGGTTAAGGCAAATGGGTTGACATGTGTCATTTTCTAATTTGTTTATTTCAACAGGTGACATGGCGGCTGACGTGGCATCTTCACGTGACGTGGCGGATGACGTGGCATGCCACGTCATCATTTTGGCAAGGGTTGCTGACGCACGCCACGTCATCATTCCGGCAAAGGACTGCTGACGTGGCATGCCACGTCAGCATTCCGGCCAAGATCGTCGCCGGAAACCGGTGAACATGACTTTTATGAAAAAAGGTACTAAGTTCAGTGACATTTATGTTAGAAAAAATAAGTCAGTTACTTTTGGGTAATATGGCCTAAGTTCAGTGACCATGGGTGAAATTGACCCCATTTCAAAACCATATACTTCAATATAAGATTTTTTGAACTTACCATGGCGAAGTAGGATGATCGTCGGAAATCCATTGTTGCGTTTGAATTGGAGTAATTAAGGGACTGCTCAACATCTCCCACGTCTGTCTCTTGGTACTCTGGCAAAGTCACAGCTTCTTTCCTGGGGATTGAGATAATGAACATACCAATCAACCAAGGAAAATCATACCATTTTTACAAGTGCTAAAGTACGCTGAGATAAATAAGTAGTAGATAAGGTCTTATCATAAGAGAAATTCTGACAGACTTGGCCTGCGATTTCCCTTTAGGAAGGACAGTGGGATCTGGAGCTCACTTTACTATCCATGCTTCGTTTATTTCCACCTGATAAACAACAAATCAAATCTACTAAAGCCAAACAATTTCAAACGAATTCTGAAAAGGGAATATGAAAGATGAGAAAAATAGAGAATGGATTTTGTTCTTCAAAGTACCATCAAGCGGGTCACATCGTCTGCAAAGAAAATAAACACAGAGAAGATGATTAACTCGTATAGAAAAAACAGAAAAATAAACTTAGAATTGGTTTAGAAAAAGGATTACATATCGCCATATAGAAGTTTCACTTTTCTTTCATAAACAAGAACGACTTCACCTGAAAATCATATGCTCAACATATAGATGGGTTGAATAGAACTATTTCAAAAGAAAAATCGCCAGTGGTGAAATACCCATGAGAATTCCGGAAAGCCTTAGCGCCATTGGCACAATAATTTGAAAATATGCAGGTAAAACAGAGAGCAGAGTTTTCAAATACATCAATTTCAACAGAATTACAAAAACAGAGTCATCATCTTCATATTAATATCACTAGATTCATATTAAGCCAAACGACAAACACCAATCAAAAAACAGAAAACGGACCTTCAAATTCACTAGAACACAATCAAAATCAACAGACCTCAGAAACAGACTCATTTTATTCAAAATGCACAGCGATGAATCAACAGACTCATTTTATTCAAAATGCACAGCGATGAATCATCTAAAAATATTAAAACTTCTTTGCGAGCATTGAGTTTGTTTATCAGCCAAAGTCCGCTGCTTGCTTTGCTTTCGATTCGTTCTTAAATCATAACATACCAAAGAAATTTGATTATATATTTAAGATTGAATTGCAATAATTTAATAACGCTTTGATCATTTCATAATTTGAAAATACAATAAATATAGAACCTAACTTCTTTTCTTCTTAGAAATATAAATTAATATGGAGAATTTAGTTATAAAGAAAATGTATAGATTTAAATAATGTTTTTGACCATGCTATATTTTCTTGGCTTCAATTTCTTTCTTATTCAATTGATATGTAAATATTCAATGATTTTAGTAGTAAATTAGGGTCTAATATGCAAAATTGACATTCTTTTAGATAAAAATTAAAAAAATTTATTTATTTTTCTATAAATACTTATTTGTGGATCAAGGGAGTAAATATATTGGTTTAAGTATATTTTTCTTTTAATTAATTACATTGATGGATGAGGTTGGTGAATTGAGCTCTGATGGCCTTAAAGCTTACAAAACAGAATTGGAGTAGAATCATGGAATATATATTTGGTTTATATGGTTGGATTTTTTCGATTTTTAATCATGGAATATTTGGTTTATATGGTTGGATTTTTTCAATTTTTAATCTAATTGGTTTGCAATATAAAATCTAATTTAGTCGGTTCGATTATATTTTATAATCTAAGACTAGCAACCGAATCATCGAATTTTGAAAAACAATATCTGTGAGCTTAGTTTAGTTCTCTTTACAAATTCAATTCATTTCGGTTTTCAAGATGATACAAGTTCAATTTTTAATTTTTATTGGTTGAATTTGGTTTGATATTAAATAGGAATATTTGCACAAAAAGTCAGACTTGGGCCAAATCCATTCTAAAATTTTTGGGATTTTTTCGCAAATAGGAAAAAAACAGAAATACATTTTATATTTGCACTCTCCTAATTTTTATTTTCTTAAATACTATTTTTAAAATTTTTTATTTCATAATTATTATTTTTAAAATTTTTAATTTTAAAAATATCCCATCCAGATTTTGAGAGTCAATTTCATCTATGGTTACTGAATTTACGCCTAATTGTTCAAAGACAACTGACTTATTTTTCATTACTTAAATGTCATCGAACTTA
Source organism: Excoecaria agallocha (assembly GCA_037975025.1). Lineage (NCBI taxonomy): Eukaryota > Viridiplantae > Streptophyta > Magnoliopsida > Malpighiales > Euphorbiaceae > Excoecaria > Excoecaria agallocha. Next base: position 33,049 of record JBBPFJ010000845.1, on the reverse strand, counting down.
TTATTTTTTTTGCAGAAAAGCCATCTTGACCGATTTTCGGCTATTATTCTTGTCGGAATGCTGACGTGGCATGTCACGTCGTATGTCTGGATACATGTAGCACGTCACGTCAGTAGCCACGTTATCAGAAGAGGCCACATGTGTCCAAAAATATGACGTGGCATGCTAACGTGTCGCGCGATATGGCCTCTTTCGGTGACGTAACTGCTGACGTGCCATGCCAGGTGTGTTTAGGGATATGGCGTGGCATGCCACGTCAGTATTCCGGCAAAAATTATGGCCAAAAATCGGTTAAAATGACTTTTCTGCAAAAATATGATAAGTTCAATGACATTTAAGTCACGAAAAATAAGTCAGTTACTTTTGAGCGATTAGGCATAAGTCTAGTGATCATATGTGAAATTGACTCTGATTTTGACAAGACCATTCACTTTCTTAACTCCATTTTAATATTTAGATAGTTAGTTCATTAAATTTTAGCTTTACATTTTCTAAAAAAACATCACAAGGCCCGTATCATATTTCCGTTTCATGGATCTCTCACTTTCAATTTTCCCCGCTGCTCAATTCTAAGGGAGTTTCTTTTGGATAGCATGAATCTCCTGATTACTTCATGTAAATCTTCACTTTTTAAGTCACAGTCCAGAGCTTCGATCTCCTTCTCTAGACTTGAGATAGCCAAATCCACATTACCAAAGCAGCCTCTGTTCCATTTTGCAATAGACTATTTGAGTAGCTTTAATTTGAGTTGTATATTATTCCCTGGAGGACACCTGGAGTTAGACCACCATTCACTAATTTTACTTAAGAAACCAACATCCTGTAGCCATGCATTTAGAAACTTGAATGGTCTTGGCTCCCAGTTAATCTCAGAACACGTTAACAATAGAGGAGAATGGTCCGAAATGCTCTTGGAAAGTGTAACCTGAGACAAATCTTTTATAGCCATTAACCAATTTTTATTTACCAGGAAGCGATCAATTCTGCTTTGGCTCACCGAATTTCCCCATGTGAATTTCTTGCCAATAAGGAGGAGATCTATTAGCCCAGAACTAGAGAAAAATTCTTGGAATTTTTATCTTTACCATTTAAAGCGCCCCTCCACCTATCTGTAGATCTAAGAACTGCATTAAAATCTCCTCATATAAGGATAGGGTAATCATCATCGAGAAGATTGGCTAACTGAACCCATAGATCAGACTGTTTCTACTCATCACAAGGTGCATAGATTGCTATAATCCAACATGACAAATTTAGTTCCACTAAAATACCCTTGACTGCTATCCAACTTTGCCCCATATTGTGGAGTTGTTTTTAGAAAGACCCCAAGCACCATGTAATTAGAATGCCCCCACTACTTCCTATAGCATCTAAGGATAGCCAGTCATGATTCTTTCTTCCCCATAGTTTTCGGACAAAGAATGAATCAATTGGCTGCATTTTTGTCTCCTGCAACAGTACCATATCTAGCTTTTTTTGCCTAATACAAGATGCCACTAGGTTCCTCTTTACAGCTGAATTCAGACCCCAGATACTCCAAGACAAGAAGATCATAGCAAAGTAAAAACAATAAAAAATCCCGGACTGACCTCATTTGTCTGATTTAAATAAGATCCCTTCCTTTTGGTTCTTCCAATTCTTTCTTTCCATCTGTGTTCTGGTCAACGACTCCAGGAGAGCTGCTCTGTTTTGAGGAAGGATAGGAATTTGTCAACCACAAAATTATAATTTTAAACAACGAAATATTGGAAATATTTTTCGTCGTTTTAATCCTAAGGGCATTTTCTGCAATGAATATAGTGAAAAGTCATATGCGAAATCAAATGGGAGATTAATTACTGAATAATTATTTAGTTACTTATATTGAAAATGATGTATTTGAAAGTATTGACAATAAAATTATTATTCAATACTTTCAAAATATGAAAACTCATAAATAACAATTGTAATATTATGAGTATTATTATATATATTATCATCATATTAATATATTAATTTTTGTTTTTTCATATGAATGAATTTTTTTATTAGCAATAATTTTTGACTTCACTGAATCCAATTTTTGGCTACGTCCTGATCCATAATAGTGCCAATTTACTTGAAAATTTACTTGAAACAGAGTCCATAACTATAACATGACTTCGTCTAATCCAATAAATTTTGCCAGTAGAACAAAAGCTAAGGCAATTTATATGAATCTATAAAGACTAAAGGCTCTTCATAACTTTATGAATTTGTTGGGGACATTTATCAAACATCTCCTTATCAAGCATAATTTGTTAAAATCAAATGTCAGGTTCTCTTTTCCTGTATTTGCTGCCATATATGCACCATCAGGCTAATGACATAAACATTTGAATTAGAACTTCATAAACTAAATTGATAGTGTGCCAAAGCAAGTACACATGTCATTTCAAAACCATATACTTCAATATAAGTTTTTGTGAAGTTACCATGGCGAAGTAGGCTGCTCGTTGGAACTCCATTGTTGCGTTTGAATTGGAGCAATTAAGGGACCGCTTAACATCTCCCACGTCTGTCTCTTCATTCTCTGGCAAAGTCACAGCTATACTTATCGAACTATAAAAAATTGCTAATAATAACTCAAACGTAAACTATATCTTTCTTAATAAAAAACCATCTATAAAAAATTCTGTAAAATAAACACATACATAATAACACTATATAAAAATTTATATAAATTCCGATATGGGACGGGCTGCACTATTAGATTTATAAAAAATAATTTGGTTTTATTATTAAAATTTTATATGATTACACTACCAAATTCTAAAATAACCTGTATATTAGAAAATCAGAGAGGATATCACTATGAAATTTTCCAGAATTCAATCTTAATTATGGTTGGCTGATATGCATTATGTAACTGCAGACGGGTTGTAGGAGCTTTACATGGAATTGCTGGGGCAACCAGTTTCTTTAAGTCTACCTCATATTCCTTTGAGGAAGAGGAAATCAAAAGTTACAAATCATCGTCAAGCTTTGTAAAGAGATTCCAAGATATGATTGTTGATCTTAGGAGTTGATGAGGAGGATAATTCTTATTGTTTTACAGAAATGCAGGGGACTTTTTGATAAATGGTGTTTTTTGGGAAAATATTTAGGTTTTTGGGGTCTTTTTTTAAACTATTTAGGAAAGTGGTATTTTTTCACATTTCCGCTGGAAATTCCAGCGGAAATGATAGTGTGGACCCCCCCCTCTCTCTCTCTCTCTCCCTCTCTCACTCTCCCTTTCTTATCCTACTCTCTCACTCTCCATCTTTTATCTTACATTTTTTATACACCAATTTAAATTTTTAATACTATATTATTAACTATAATTTTTATTATTTTAATAACATTTAATTATTTATTTTATGTTTAAAATGAATATAATATAATAATTATAAAAAATGATTTTTAACCATAATAGTTAATATTTTTTGAATTTAAATAAAAAATAATCAACTAAAATTATGAAACAGAAAAGCATATTAAAAATTATTTATACTCTAAAAAAATTAATTGGAGAGTCTGACAGTATCCGTAAAAATTAATCAATATCATAAATTTAAAAAATCAAACCAAATATTGAAAAATTATAAATAAAAACAACAACAACAACAATAATAATAATAATAGTGCACACATTATGGGGACTTTTTTTATAAATAATGTAATTTAAAAAAGTATTTAAATCTATTGGTTTGTATGCTTGTCATTATTTTTGCAGCGTGCTAGCTTATGTATATTATGGGTCATGACTCATTCAAAAAAAACATTTTTCATATTTTTTTAAATTACATTATTTATAAACAAAGTTCCCATGATGTTTGCACTATTATTATTATTATTGTTGTTGTTGTTTTTATTTATAATTTTTCAATATTTGGTTTGATTTTTTAAATTTATGAGGTTGATTAATTTTTACGGATATTATCAGACTCTTCAATTAATTTTTTTAGACTATAAATAATTTTTAATATGCTTTTATGTTTCATAATTTTAGTTGATTATTTTTTATTTAAATTCAAAAAATATTAATTATTGTGGTTAAAAAATAATTTTTTATAATTATTCTATTATATTCATTTTAAACAAAAATAAATAATTAAATCTTATTAAAATAATAAAAATTATATTTAATAATATAGTATTAAAATTTTAAATTGGTGTATAAAAAATGTAAGATAAAAGAGGGAGAGTGGGATAAGAAAGGGAGAGTGAGAGAGGGAGGAGAGGGGCATTATGCACGAGAGAGAGAGAGAGAGAGGGCCCACACTGTCATTTCCAATGGAATTTCCAGCGAAAATGTGAAAAAACACCACTTTCCTAAATAGTTTAAAAAAGACCCCAAAAACCTAAATATTTTTCCAAAAAACACCATTTATCAAAAAGTCCTGAAATGCAGTTGGTTAAAATGTTGTTTTAGGATCTTTTCGGGACTTTTTTTTTATGATTAATGCAATTGGGAAAAAATATTGGAAAAGTAGTGTGAGTTGAGAATTATTTAGGAAAATGGGGTAGTTTATCACATTTTCGCAAGGTACCCTTGCGGAATCGGGACTTTTTGATAAATAGTGTTTTTTGGAAAAATATTTAGATTTTTGGGGTCTTTTTCAAACCATTTATAAAAGTGGTGTTTTTTCACATTTTCGCTGGAGATTCCAGCGAAAATGACAGTGTGGGCCCCTCTCTCTCTCTCTCTCTCTCTCTCGTATGCCCCACTCCTCCCTCTCTCACTCTCCCTTTCTTATTCCATTATCTCACTCTCCCTCTTTTATCTTACATTTTTTATACACCAATTTAAAATTTTAATACTATATTATTAACTATAATTTTTATTATTTTAATAACATTTAATTATATATTTTATGTTTAAAATGAATATAATATAATAATTATAAAAAATGATTTTTTAACCATAATAGTTAATATTTTTTCAATTTAAATAAAAAATAATCAATTAAAATTATGAAACAAAAAAGCATATTAAAAATTATTTATACTCTAAAAAAATTAATTAGAGAGTATGACAATATTCGTAAAAATTAATCAACCTCATAAATTTAAAAATCAAACCGAATATTGAAAAATTATAAATAAAAAACAACAACAACAATAATAATACTAATAATACTAATAAATGGTATTATTTTAAATAATATTTAAAATCCCTCTTTTTTTTTGCATATTTTTTCTCCATATAATTTTTATTTCAAATAAAAAAACAACAACAACAACAACAATAATAATAATGTTAGTAATAATATTGTTTGTCCTGAGGTCCTTCTTCTGTGGATAAAATGATTTACATAGTTTATTCTCATAAAATATCTGCAGTACCAAACTATGCAATTTCAAGAAATGTTAGTAATAGTATTAGAACTATGCAATTTTAGGGTTTTAAGGTAAGTGGTAAGTTACTATCAAATTGTGAATAATTGTTTGGAATCTTTCAGGGAACAAAACAAAGGGAGGGACATGAGAATAGTTCGACCCCTAAAATGGGCTTTCTGGTAGGAAAAATATGAAAAATGATGCTAACTGCCCTTGGCTCTGCCTGCATTATTTACTCTAGGTCCTACCACAATTATTCATCCTTTGATTTTTCTTTTTAATGTTCAATTTGTTTCAAAATCTTTTTTTTTTTCGTTTTCTTTATATAATTATAACATTAATTTTCATCGTTCGTAATGTTTGAACTGAAACTTTTTTTAAGAAAAATAATTACCAAATCATCCCAACCAGCTAATATTAGTATTTTTTTTCTCTTTATTTTAATACCATTTATTATTTGAAATAAAAATTATATGAAGAAAAAATTTGCCAAAAAAAAGAGGGATTTTAAATATTATTTGAAATAATACCATTTATTATTATTATTATTATTATTATTATTATTATTATTGTTGTTTTTTTTATTTATAATTTTTCAATATTCGGTTTGATTTTTTAAATTTATTAGATTGATTAATTTTTACGGATACTGTCAGACTCTCTAATTAATTTTTTTAGAGTATAAATGATTTTTAATATGCTTTTCTGTTTCATAATTTTAGTTGATTATTTTTTATTTAAATTGAAAAAATATTAACTATTATGGTTAAAAAATCATTTTTTATAATTATTATATTATATTCATTTTAAATATAAAATAAATAATTAAATGTTATTAAAATAATAAAAATTATAGTTAATAATATAGTATTAAAATTTAAATTGGTGTATAAAAATGTAAGATAAAAGAGGGAGAGTGAGAGAGTGGGATAAGAAAGAGAAAGTGAGAGAGGGAGGACAGGGGCATAAGAGAGAGAGAGAGGGGCCCATACTGTAAAAAAATACTATTTTTCTAAATAATTTGAAAAAAATCCAAAAAAACCTAAATATTTTTTTAAAAAACACTATTTTTCAAAAAGTCCATGCGGAATTTGACTTCCAAAGACCACCTGAGGACTGGACAGTGTAAGAACCGAGGCTTAGGAAGACGTGACAGCGCGGGAGTCAAGGCCGGTCAACACTGTCATTTCTGCAGCTGACACTTGTAGAATTAGTTTCTGAATCTGCAAGTGCTAGTTGCAGAATTGGCAGCGCCCAGACCTGCTACTCTGCCTTCCCACGCTTGAACAGTACTACCCACTGTCATCCTGTCCGGCACTTTCACTTCTTTTATAAATATATTTAACCTCCCTATATCTTGCCCCTTAAACACTCTCGAGGTGTTGAAGATATTAGCACGTTTGAAGGCTTCTTGCAGCACTTCGGAATTGTATTCTTCAGTGTTTTGAATATACCTTGGAGGTATTTTTTTATGTTATTATTTGTAAAAATTAGTATATTTAATAGCAATTTTAGTTATTATTTGTAAAAATTAAAAATAAACAAAAATAATATATGTATGACAAAGTTTAAGCATTAAATAAAATTAGCTGTTAATTGCAATTTTGTAAGTAAACATGTAAAAATGATATATTTAGTATTGATGGTAAAGTAATAAACGTTATTAATGGTTAATTATAGCATGCATTAATTGAAATTAATATAAGTAAAGTTAATTTGATAGAGTGAATTTTGCACTAAATTTTTTTTGTCAATAATTTATTTTACATTTTGTTAAAATATTATATATTAACATTTGATGTAGTCAAATTTAATTGATCTTATGTGGTAATAATTAAAATAGTTTGTTATCTAGTTAAATTTATATATTGGCACAAACGTAGTTAAGTTTTTGTTTATTATATTATATTATATTATATTATATTATATTATATTTAAATATTAATTGTAATAAAATATTTAACGCAAATAATATAATTATTTTAATATTTTATATAGTCAGGATTTTTATTTATTTGTTACTATATTTAAATTAATTATTTTGTTATATATATAATTTTTAATTCGTATGTAGAGTATATTACGCATATAATTTAATTATTTTAGTGAAATATAGTTATTTTAATATTTTATATAGTTAAAATTATTGTTTGCTTCGTTGCTATACTTAAAGTAGTAATAAATAGTGTAATTTATTGTTAGTGAAATATAATTATTTTAATTTACGTATTATATGATATTGCATTGTTAATGAAGAAAGCTGGATTATATTAATTTATTATTTTATTATGGATTGTGTAGTCGATGGATAACTTCCAGAGACAACACTTCATAAATGCAGGACCATTTATAGAGGATCTTTTAACACTGAAAGGAAAACACAAGGCATATGCAGTCTAGCAAATAATGTAATTCTCTTATTACTATTTAATTAATATATATTTATTTATATACATGTATTTAATTAAGCCCATAAATTTATATGAATTTTATTTTTAGGTTACGCATAACGTATTATTTCATCCAAGAGCTAATGTGGAGTCTCATTTGCAGTATTAGCCTCAACATCATCATTAGGTGATAGATAGTCATTATTAACCGAGCCATCTTCAAAAAAATATGTGCCAGCCAAATCAATGTAAGGTTCATTTCCAACATCTGCACTAATATCATTATAAAAATGACCCTCCTCACCTGCTGAAATGTTTGGAGTGCATATGGAATCTTCGAGTAAATTACCATCCCGTCGATCAACAAACTGTGTTGTTTGAATAGGATTGAAATTTGGCATATGGCCAATAGATTGATGTTGATCGTTGTATCCTGAACTTTGACTTGCACCAACATCGACTGATTGTACAAAATTTCTGTCATTCCGACGACTACTTTGATTTGTTGCCAAATATAGTTTTACTCAAAAATCCCCAATCCTTCTACTAATAGACCATCTAGGCTGACTAAAACTTGAATTAGGCATATGGCTCATTGAGTGTCTAGGTTGACTCAAACGGTGATCAAGCATTTGACTAGCTGACCGCTTGAGCTGATTCATACTACCATCAGCTATCTGGGTAACTGACTACCTAGGTTGTCTTTAATATACCACGATCTGGCACATAGATAACAAATCGGCGCATATGTATCCTTTCTCCCAAACTTCCACTTGCCTCCCTTCCAAGCAAGTTCCCATCGCATCGACTTACAGATTGTCTTAGCTGATTAGGTCCAGCTTCATCTCCACTAAATTGATAAAAATTGGATTGAGAGAAAATTTCAATATTTTGCTCACTGATTGATTGCGTGGGCTGACTGGGACCAATATCATTTACAAATAATGGTTGACTTGCCACGATATTTTCCATATGCAATGCATCATTTTTAGTGTTATCACTAGTTTCGTACATAGCTATATTAGCTCTTACACTCCCTTTATCCACTACAATAATTAACTCCTCAAATGTATAATCATCATACACTCTTAATTTTTCATAAATCATCTCTATATCTTTATCATCTGTCAAATCTATTGACGTCCAACTTAACGATCCTCGATTGTAAATTGGATACTTGTATATAATTCTTGATACTGCGTCATTAATTGATACCTAAACTCAATTTAACATGAATTTTATGCATCAATTCAGGAAGAGTGAGTTTATTTTTAAGTCTCATTTTCTTTCTAATGACATTTGATCCCGAAATGTCATATTGAAAACCTGAAACTCCATAACTTATTTTTTCACCCGTGTGCAAAAAAAATCAGTATATGCTGACATGTTCAACTTATCTATAAGTCAAAATACATTTATATTATTTTTAATTATAATTTTTTCAAAGTTATATATTGTATCCATGAAAATCAGATAAAACTAGTGTCTAAATAATAATTTATCTCATAACCATTATAAAACTACCACAACAACATTAATAAAATTTCCAAAGTTATAAACATTAGAACAATTAACATCCATAAATAGGGTAATAATAATTCTATTTGCTCATTACATAAATATATATCGATTACTTATTGCATATAATTATAACAAATTCTTAATTAACATGATATTTTTACACATTTACACCATGCATGCTTAAATTATATATTATTTTATTATAATAATAAATTAATTTACTTTTATTATCTAATAACTATCCAATACAAAATTATAGATAAAAAATTTATTATAATCGAAATAATACCTTTTTTAAGACTAGTATTATGCAACCTTTTTCTTGGATGATTTTCTATTTTAATTGATATTTGCAACTTAATAAAAAATAAACAATTAAACCAATATTTATACACATGAATTACAACTAAATTAATTAAATTTTAAATATTTAAAATAAAAATTCTTACCGAATACTCATAATAAGAGTGTAAAAATATAAATCCTTCTGCTTTGCATTATAGAAATCTGCTATTTAAACTTTCTCGCATCGATTTTTAATACTCACACATACAAACTTCATCAAATTTTATCACTCAGACATACAAATTTCGAACAATAATTCTGCTACTTCACTGAGTATATATAGTCCGTTTTCAAATTTATGTTCAACGTGTTTCCTGATTTTCCGGAGGAAACAATGGTTTTTACAGACCTAAATCCATAGGTCAGTGTTGCGAAATCAGGTCTAAATTATTCTCTCAATTTCCAACCTTGTGACTCCATCTCTTCCCTTCATTCTTTAAGAGGACGGTAGGCCCTGTGTTCAGAATCCGCAACTGATAATTGCGGATTCTAAATTAACCAAAATTTCCCAAATAATTCTCAACTCACACCACTTTTCCAATATTTTTCCCCAATTGCATTAATCATAAAAAATCCTGATATTTTCATTAGCGAGAGCTACTTTTGTTCCGTGTAATAAAACAAATTAATTCAAGTTTTGCATAATTCAGTTGGCTTCTTTAATTCTTTGATCAAATTCTCGTTTAATGTTTTTCCTTTCACTTCTTTTCCTATTTCTTTTTGCCTAGGTTATGAAAACTAGGGTTGAGCAAAAAAAACCGAAATTTAGGTTAACCGAAAAATCGATCCGAAACTGAACCGAATTTTAGGTTAACCGAACCGAAAATTGAGGTTTACAGTTTTTACTTTAAAAAATCGGTGGTTAACCGAATCAAATAATTAACTGATCTATATACATTTTATAAATTATATTTTAAATTTTACACTTATATTTTTCAATATTTATGTAATTTATAAATATTATGATATATAACTTTCTAAAAATTATTAATTAACATATATTTAATAAATGAACATTAAAATGATCTTCTTCTTCTTCTTCTTCTTCTTCTTCTTCTTCTTCTTCTTCTTCTTCTTATTATTATTATTATTATTATTATTATTATTATTATTATTATTATTATTATTTGTGCATAATTAACATTCTGTTGTTAGTTTTATATTGAATATATTTATTTCTTATAATTAATTATGAAAATTTTATTTTTATTTTGATTCTTTTAATGAATATTGTATTTAATTTGTATTTTTTTCATTTCTAAAGCATTTTTAACTATTAAAAATAATATTGCAAATTGTATAATTTATTAAATTTACATACTAAAATTTTTTAGTGGTTAACCAATAAATCAATCCGAAAAACCGAGTTAAAAGCTGAAACTGATATAGTGGTTAACCGAAATTAATATACTGGTTTAATAAATTTGTTAATGGACTGGTTAACCGGTCCATACTCACCCCTAATGAAAACAACTATTATTGCTTGATTATGAAAGTGAAAAGAACTCTTTATGCATTTGTTAAAATAATAACCCAAAAAAAAAAGATTGATATATAAAAATTCCTTTAAATTTTAAAAAAATTTCAAAATTTATATTTCAACTTTGCATATATTTAATTTATCACCTTAACTTTTGAAAACTCTTATAAATTATCACATGCGGATCAAAATATATTAATGTGAAAAAGAGTTTGACACTCGTATATAATAAAAGCGTGATTAAAAATTATTAAGTGAAAAAAATAATTTAAACCTAACTAATTAATTACAAATTTATAATTATATTGGTTGATCATGCTCTCATTACAAGTGAGTGTCAAACTCCTGTCTACATTAGTAAATTTATAAGAGTTTTTAGAAATTCAGATGGTAAATTAAATATATACAAAGTTAAAGTATGAATTTTAAATTTTTTTTATAAGTTTAAGGGGATTTTTTATTTATTAAGTCTGAAAAAAATGAGAACTTTGAAATCCTAAAGAAAACTGAAATTATCTAACTGTTGTTTCACGTTAGATTGTGAGTCAGTTAATGTTATTTGGGATTATAATTTTAGAGCTGTCAGGTTTTAATCTTGTAAATCTTTGACTAAGGTCAATACAAGGCTAAACTTTTTTTAATGTAAATTAATTTTTTTAATAAAATAAAAATATATTTATAAAGCATAAATAAAATTAAAAAGTTTTAAAATATACAAAATGCATAAAATTATTGAAATTATTAGAGTATATGTCTAAATTTTTTCGAGAAACACAGTTGTGTTGCTGCTTACTTTAATCATGTTTTATTGTTTTGATATACAATATCTTCAGTCTTAATTTGTAGCTATTTTAATATTTTCGTCTGCTTATTCGGCTGAAAGTTCAAAGAAGTTGCCAAATTTTGACATGGCATGGTAACAAGTTGATATATAGGCCTAAAACTGTTTGTTGCCGAACCTCACCCGAGCACATGTATATAAATTCAATTATGGGACAGGCTGGGCTGCGTTATTGAATTTATAAAAGATAATATAGTTCTATTATTAAAATGTTGTATGATTGCACTACCAAATTCTAAAATGAAAATAACCCGTGTATTAGAAAAAAATATAAAAATAATCTGATTTATCGTCGCCAATGTAATGATTTTTTTGATAAAATTAAGGATTTATTTGTTAGAAATCGAAGTAAAAAAATATTATTTTCGTCTAAAATTTAGAAACAATAGCCAAAGTTGAAACACAAAACTAATGAAATGAAACACAAAAATTATTCAAAACCTCTGCATTTTCTATTTTAAAAAAATTCAAATGGGTCAAAGCTGTCAACTAAATGGCCGGGTTAATTTCATATGTGATCACTCATATTTGGAGATTGTAACGTTATTGTCATTATATTACGATTTGTAACAAAAAAATTACTCAACTTTTATTTTGTAATAAAAAAGTCACAATAACCGGAAAATTAAGAATCCGGCTACTAAAATCATTGACAGCAGCATGATTTTTTGACAGTAGTAAAAAATATACTGTCTTATAATTTCGAAATAATTGACAGTATAAAAATTTGTTAAATATCCGACAAGCAAAATTTATATTTATCTTTATATTTTCGATTTTTCGGTGGTCAGATTCTTGATTTTCCGGCCATTGTGACTTTTTTTGTTACAAAATAAAAGTCGAGTGATTTTTTGTTACAAATTGTAGTATAGTAACCATAACGTTACAATCGCCAAACATGAGTGATCACGGATAAAATTAACCCTTAAATGGCCCCACTGCGCTAGTTTCATGCTATCCCAAAATAATAAATATTTTCTTCCTAATTCCAAATTTTTTGTTTTTAAAAAATTACATTATCTTTAAAAAATCTATTTCTTTAATAATTTTTAGTTATAAAATAAAATATTCTTGCCAGCCTTAGATTGAAAGGGAGGCAATTATTTTTTGAGGAAAAAAGTACTAAAATGCCCCTAATATATTTTCAAAATAGTTTAAATGCCCCTTACCTTTTTTCGGGAGCAACAATACTCCTAAACCTGATAAATTAATACTAATTTGCCCCTAAGTTACTGTTCCATTAGGTATACAAGTAAAAATAATAATATGGCATATAAGTGGGTAAGGGGCTGGATGACGTGGCTAGAGTCAATGACATGTCATCTCCACGTCAGATCGGTTCCCAACTCTATTAATTTTTTTCCATGTAAAATATCTTATCTTTTTGTTTACACTTCTTCTCTTCCATTTACAGATCTCCTTGCCGGTCTCTCCCACCGAATCCATCGATCTCTTTTCAAGTTGCGTCGAGCTCGCCTGATCGCCCATTTCTCGTTATCCCTTCTCTTTATTCTTTTACAACATTTGATTCCTTGTGAACCCTAGACATGGCATCTGTTAATTCTGCATAAGGAAGCGTTAATTGCAGAAGTAGTCTAGTGGATGGGAACATTCCATAGTATTTTTGTAGATGTGAAAAAGGGCAATTTTACTTGAATCTTGGAGTGTAATGAATCCAGGAAGAAGATTTCATTGATGCCTCGATTTCCTTGTTGATGTAAGCTGTAGTGGTAATCTTATTAAATGGTGTTTTATGCTGTTGTATTTCAATTTTCATTGTTTTACATTTATTCCTTTTTGTGCAGGATAGAGATTGTAAGTTCTTTCGATGGGAAGATAGTGAAATGTGTCCAAGAGCAATTGAAGTAATATATAAGCCGAAGAAGGAGAATAGGTATCTGAGGAGGATGTGTAATAGGGGTGGAGATTATGATGTTCAGTTCTCTGAGTTACAGAAGCAAATATATATTTTGAGGAGCAATGAAATGGCATATGAAGGAGACAACAAGAACTCAAAGTGGAAGATTAAAGTGCTCCTAATATTACTGTGTGTTATTTCTTTTGTGGTTTTTTCAATTCTGTTGTAAGAGGAGTTATGAGTGACAATGATATGAATGACAATCTGAAAGAAATATTGAACATGTTGTAAATTTTGTGGATTAAATGAAATGAATGTTATGTAAATTTTCAAATGGTGGATGCTAGTGGTTTTTTGTTTTTTACTTTTTTTGTTTGCTGATGGATGATTGGTTTATGTAGATGCTGGTGTTTGTTTTTGAAATGAACGGGGTGGATGTTGGTAATGGTTTATCATTGCTAATGTTTGTTTCAATTAAAAACCGTTGTGGTAATGGTTTGTGTTTGCCAGTGTTTGTTGCAATTAAAAAACTTGGTGGATGCTGGTATTTGTTTGTACTTGCTGCATATTTATGTGTTTGTTTGTACATGTTGCAGATTTATGTTTGATGTTTTGTTGGTGTTTATTATAACTTAGTTTTGCTGGTGTTTATTATAGCTTTGACAATTTGTTTATGTTTTGCTGGTTTGAAATAAATTGTGACAGTGACAACTAAACAACTGTTATTTTGTCGCACCAAAATGTAAGCAAAATTCTCATAGTCATAAAAATTGAACATAAAAATTCAACTTAAAACATGATATATTATATATAACAAAAAGAAGTCTTTACAAAATGGCTGATGTTTCCATTATATAGTAGATAGCTATATAATTACATAACCAAAAAACAGTACCCATATACAAAAAACAAATAGCCATTTTCAATAGGCAATACACCTAAATAGTACCTATATACAAAAAAAAAAACAAATTCACCAATCTGCTTCATAAAGCTTGAACCTGTTTACCCTTCTTCTTCCTTGTATTTTCTTCTTGATCTTTTTCTATCTCAACCTGTGTTGCATTTCTTTTGTTCTTTTTTTTCCTTTTTGCAGTTGGTTTGAAAGGCAAATTTGCAGGTCCCCTATTATTGCTCAAACCAAAAGGTATACTCCTTTCTCCTGTTGGACCTGTTCTATTTGATTTCTTTTTTGCAATCTTGGTTTCTGACTCAATAGGTATGGGAAACCTAGTATTTACATCTGGTTGAATATATGTGGATCAATTTGGCTTTCTTCATCACTATCAATTAGAATGCCAAGAGAGTCACCTTGCTGATATAAATGTAGATTTAATTCACAACAAAGACATAAAAAAATACAAGTTGGAATAACTCTATTTTTTGAACAATATGAACTTACATGGTAAATAGCAGTACCATTTTTAGGGTCATAGAAATAACTGTAGCCTTTACCCGCTTTCTTATTTGTCACATATACAATTTCTTAGATATTAAATATTTCTGACCGTTGTGAGCTCTGAGTCTGCCCATTTTCAGTCTGGGTATGACCTTCAATCTGGGTATAACCATCAGTCTGGGTATGATCTTCAGTCTGTGTATGACCTTGAATATCATTGATTGCAGCTGATATTGACATTGTATCCTTTAGACAATAATATATTTAAGTTATTCTTACCTTTTTACAATTGGACCTCTTGTGTTCAAACTCTTTGCAATTGCCATATCTTTGCCCGAATCCTGCTTTAGACATTTTTTTGCACCGATCCAACTCTTCTAGGTTCATTTTTCCCTTTTCCTTTGTTTTTTTGGTCTGTCAGCTTGCTTAACATATGGTGGAGGTTCAATTGGCTCAAATTCATCAACTCTCCAAAAACGTTGCCCCCTTACTGGCTCCAATTTGTATTTATGAATGTCAATGCATGTTTGTTTGCTATAATAATGTGAAATGTACTTCATTGGATCCAACTTGCTGTGGTTCATAGCACTTAATGCAAGGGGACATGGGATTTCTGTGAGATCCCATTCTCTATATGTGCAAGTCTGTAAGTCAAGCTTAACGATATGCCCATCAACTCCTTCACTAACTTCATATCCATTAGCTCCATTAAATTCAACCTTACACCTATGTGTTATGTCTCTATTGTCCTTGTACACTTTTAGACAAGCTAGTGACCATTGTTTAGGCCACTACCTTAACTGTCCTTATTAATAAGCAAGAAGAAAGGGCATTCATTTTCACACACATATCTTGTCCTACTTTTATCAGCTTTCTTAACCTTCAAGCCAAAATCATTGCAACTTGGATACATGTTCACTGCTTTCCGAGCTTCTTTCACATCTTTGAACGTCATTCCGACTTGTATATGCTTAACCAAATTTTCTTTTGAATAACAATTATTTCTTCTTTCTCTTTTTATAATCTCAATCCCCTCATCTTCAAGAAAGGAAAGGTTAACTTCTCCAAGTTCATCAACATCAGTATCCCATGAATCATTTTCATCAGTCCCATCATTCACCTTAACTTCATCTTCTAATCATGTATTTCCTTCTACAGAATTTCCATGCCTATTTGCAAATTCCCTAAGTGTTTCTTCTTTGACATCCCCATTCACATACTCTGCCCTTTCTTCTTCACATGATTGAAGCATCATATAAACTTTCAGAATGAATATATACCTGTCCTTCCTAATATCGGAAAAATATACTTACAAGCATTGGCAATAGAACTTCAAAGCAACACCAACAACTGAAAACAGCTTAATTACTTTGAACTTATCATATATGTGTATCAAATCCAATAGCTTGAATACATCAAAATCACTCTCAATGCTTGCATACTTATCAGTATAAAAGCCAATTGGAATCTCCACAAAAAAAAAACTTGATATCTATCTCCTGAGTTTTCTTAATAAATATATCCTTAAGATCAAAAAAACTCAGTTTATCCATATCATAGCTCTCAATAAAATACACTTTACCACCATTATAACTTAACTCAATTTTTGTTTTCCAAATTCCACTGTAATATAACTCTAACCCTACAGTCTTTGTCATTTTCCCACACAACCTACATACAACCATATTCGGGAAGAAAAATAAATTAATTTTTTATTTTTATTAATAATGTTATCAGGCATAAAACATACTCCACACATACCCCACATATGAAAGCAAATGCATACACAATGACCAAAAACAGTGAATTGTTAAATGAGAAATAGGCCTAGGGTTTTTAAATAACCAATTAAAAAAGCAAACAATTTACCAAAGTACAATAGAGAGCAAAGGACCAAGAAGAAATAAAGGATAGGAATAAATGAGCTTAGCTTTTACCTTTCTTCACTAAGCCCTTTCTCTCTACTTTTTCAGGGAATCTCCTCCCTTTTTCCTTCAAACAGCATTTCCCGCAAAATAGGTTCACCACTCTTCCCAATGAAAAATTCTTCTCTCCAACATATTTGTTAAGCTCAAATCTAAGGAACGACAGTTTCTAGGTTATTGATCCTAGAGAGAATGTCTTACAAGAATAAAAACAAGAAAACCGATGCAGATGGAAGAGAAGACAATGGAGATCAGGCGAGGTCGATGCAACTTGAAGAGAGATCGATGGATTCGGTGGGAGAAACTGGCAAGGAGATCGAAGGAGGCGACTGTAAATCAGGAATAGAAAAAGTGAAAACAAAAAAGTAACATATATTAGAGGGTTAATATATATATATATATTTGGGTACCAATCTAACGTGGAGATGACATGTCATTGACTCCAGCCACATCATCCAGCCCCTTACCCACTTATATGCCATAACATCATTTTTACCTGTATATCTGACCGAATAGTAATTTAGGGGCAAATTAGCACTAATTTATCAGGTTTATGGGCATTTTCGCTACCGAAAAAAGGTTATGGACATTTAAGCTACTTTGAAAATACATTAGGGGCATATTATTACCTTTTTCCTATTTTTGAATTATTTTTATTATATATATATTCATGTATATATTAGATAGATAATTTTGCATGATTTATAATTTTTGTCTCCTTTTATTATATTATATTTTTTAAGCATGATTTATAAATTCTGATTTCGCCACTGCTTTTATCTGTGTTTAATGAAGAATTTACCCTATTAATATCACCATTATTACTATTATGGCCTAAGAATTATTAGATTTTAAGACTTCTCTTGTCTGCTATTCACTGTTTTAATGTTATCCTGTGTTGTTGATCGGGGTAGCAGTGTTTCTTTTTTGTGCTGCTGCTTACTTTAATATTTTTTTTTATATAAAAATATGTTCAGTCTTGCCAAAATTTTGACATGGCATGGTAACAAGTTGATATATGGGCCTAAAACTGTTTGCTGCCAAAGATCATCCGAGCACATGTATATAAATTCAGGTATGGGACGGGCTGTGCTATTGGATTTATAAAAGATAATTTAGTTTTATTATTAAAACGTTGTATGATTACAGTACCAAATTCTAAAATGAAAATAATCTGTGTATTTGAAGAAGAAATATAAAAATAATCTGATTTATTATCGCGAGTGTATTAATTTTTTTGATAAAATTAGAGATTTATTTATTACAAATCGAAGTAAAAAAAATATTACTTTCATCTAAAATTTAGGAACAATAGCCAAAGTTGAAACACAAAGCTAATGAAATGAAACACAAAAATTATTCAAAACCTCTGCATTTTCTATTTTAAAAAAATTCAAATGGGTCAAAGCTGTCAACTAGATGCTCTCACCGCCAGTTTCACGCTATCCCAAAATTATAAATATTTTCTTCCTAATTCCAAATTTTTAGTTTTTAAAAAATTACATTATCTTTAAAAAAAACCTATTTCTTTAATAATTTTAAGTTATGTAAAATAAAATATTCTCAGCAGCCTTGGGTTGAGTTCATTTTCTTCCCGAATGAAACAAAGAGATGATGTTTTATAATTTAATAATCCAGTGGTTAGTACAGTTGCTTATTAAAATTTATAAAAATAATTAAATTAATCTGTCAGACTGATACAACTTATAATGTAAATTATTCAGTACGTAGTTGCCGAGAGCCAGCTCACTAACTCAATTCTATAATATTAAATTAATGCAATTAATTAAGGTGCGTCCATCTAGGCTTCGCATGCCAAAGAGTTTGGACTTTATTATTCCACAAGCATAGCTTTTTTGCATGCTGCTGATTTTGGTGGAAGTCTTGGGTTTCTTTACTTTTTCTGCCATGTATGTTCTGTTTTCTTTATGATCTCACTTTTCAGAATTTCTTTCCGTCAAGTTTTGTGGATTTTATTGTGTTATGGTGGTTTTTTTGATGATATGAAAGTGTTATGAAAAATATAGAACAAATTGCCTTAATAAGGTCTGGAAATATAGTATATGGAAATTGAAAATATATAATTAATTGCCTTAATAAGGTCTGGAAATATAGTATATGGAAATAAAAAAAATAACATTATTAATCAATTGGTTATACATTTATTTTTTCCTAATGTAAGGTCTTAAATCCAAATTTGGTAAGTTAAGGTTACAAATTCAAATTTCGTGAATGATAGATGTAAATATTGATTTTAACTTATGATTGTTTTATTCAGTTCCAACTAGATAATAATGTTAATTGTTCAAAATCAGTTAATCCAATAATAATTTGCAGCACTTTTTAATTATAAAGGAACTCTTTTCTTTTTAATTACAGTGGCCTTATTTAGAATTATTGGATTTCAAGACTTCCCTTGTCTGCTATTCACTGTTTTAATATTATTCTGGGTTGTTGACCGGATACCAGTGTTTTTTTTTTTTTGTGTGTTGCAGCTTACTTTAATCATACGGACCTAAAACTGTTTCTTGCCGAAGCTCACCCGAGCACATGTATATAAATTCAGGTACGGGACGGGCTGGGCCATTGAACTTGATAAAATACAAAATTTTACCGTAAAAAAAAAGATCGTCTATCATAGAAAGAGAGGCTTTAATGACCTACAAAAAAAGAGATTAGCCCGATTTTGTCGAATTTTTATGCTCTGATACTTAAGTTAACTATCGAAGTGTAGAGAGAAAGTTCAATAAAGAGAGAGTATGAAGAGTTAGAGAGAGAGAGACCCCCTCTTATGTGTGTACCTGTCATATTTATACTTTTGAGTGCTGGACTTTTTTAGGCTTCTGATCTTAGACCTCTTCGTCGGCCCTATGGTTAATTTTATTTTGGGTATTATCACTAGTCCCCCTCCATGCAATTCGATCTTTGAGATTGAAGGCTCGAGAGTATCGAAAAAGTTGTCGAACTAGATACATCGATCGGGATATAACATCGATCTGAATTAAATAGAGTCATCCGTCTTTGAATGACTGAGATAGGTGCATTGATCGGAACGTGACGTCGATCGAAAATTTTATAATTTTATCCTGCAAATAATTTTATAAATATTTACTAACCCGCTTTACGATTGCTTATGTTGTCTGAGAGATTTTTTAAAGTCGCTATTGGCGATTGATGAGAATTTCTCAAGGCATTTTCACCTATTTTTCGATCCGATCCGCTCTTGGCGGTGTGGATCATAACATTTGATCCGCTCTTGGTGGTGGCGATAATAACATCCGATCCTACTTGATATGCTCTTGGCGGTTGGCGAACATCCCATCCGGTCGGAAGAGAATACATCGGTCGGAATTTTACTTCGACTGGAATAAAAATCATCGGTCGGGATTTTTCGTCGATCAGAATAAAATCAACGGTCGGAATTTTTCATCGATTGAAATAAAAAAATCATCGGTCGGAATTTTTCATCGACCGGAATAAAAAAATCATCGATCGAGATTTTTCATCGACCGGAATAAAAATCATCGGTCGGGATTTTCCATCGACCGAAATAAAAAATCATCGGTCGGGATTTTTTGTCGACCGGAATAAAATCATCGGTCGAAATTTTCCATCAACCAGAATAATCGGTCGGAATTTTCCATCGACCGGAATAAAAATTTATTGGTTGAAATTTTTTATTGATCGGAATAATCGGTCGGGATTTTCCATCGACCGGAATAAAAATCAAAATTTTTCTTCGACCGGAATAAAAACTCATCGATCGAAATTTTTCATCGACCGGAATAAAAATTATCGGTCGGGATTTTTCATCTACCGGAATAAAAACTCATCGGTCGGAATTTTTCATCGGTCGGAATAATCGGTTGGAATTTTCCATCGACCGGAATAAAAAATCATCGATCGGAATAAAAATCATCGCATTGTGACAATAATATATTGTAAAAATAATCAACCATGGTTGATCCTCTTTAAGTTACACTCAGTTGAGGAACACAAATCAATCCCGGTGTTGATGAATTAACAAAAGTAATAAACTATTGTTGACCAGCTCAAAAACTCGTTGAAAGTTGGACAAGAAAAACCCAACAATTGAAGTAAATAAATGGATAAGTAAATGTGGCAAGGGAAAGACTCTTACCATAAAACGGTGCGCTGAGGCTATGTTTAAGTTCCTTCTCTCATTTTTAAGTGCAGCAACTGTGTCTTCTATATCCATTGCATACTTTCATTTATTTTTAATAACAGGAGCTTGAGTAATCCCACCATCAATAATAAAGAATAAGGAGCTAGATGTGGCGACTCCGACTGGAGGCATAGCTGTCCCGATCGGTGATGGCGAACTTCTGATCGGTGGTGGCGAAAGTCCGATCGGTGGCTGTAGATTGCCGATCGATTGTTGAGGCAGCGAATTACCTATCGGTGGATGTGGCTTTCCCTTAAATTGCCGATTAGTGGCTTTCCTTTTAAGAGAAACAAGGGGACGCGCGGTCAAGTGCAACATCAACCCTCTTAAGATAAGTCTTACTCAACATGACTCATAGGGGTCTTGAACCTCAAAGTAACTACTTCTTTTGGGCAGCCACCACGCTTGAGGGCGGTAGTATTGCAGCCAACTGTACCCTGGTCATTTTTTCCTTTGCTTCTACAAAACAAAACTCAGGAATTGTGAAGTTAGCCTATTTTCGTGAAATTGCCTATACTAGTTGCCGGTGAACTCCTTGTGGGGTCAGCTCTGGTCAACTGTTGAGGAATGAGCTCTTAAAATGCCTTTTAACATCAACGTGGCCAAAAGCTTTGCTTTCTTTCTCTGTAGGCCTCATCGTTCGTTGGTCTCCTTGGAGCTTGATTGAGGCTGCTTAAAAATTTACCTAGCTTGATCATTTCATCAAATGGCTTTGTGCACAACTTTGATTGGATCTTCCTCAGAGAAGCTCATTCTCTTTTTCGATCTCAGATCTCCGCCCTCTGCTCTTTCTCTCTCTCTTTCTTTTTTTTTTTGAAAAATCAAACTTAAGATTTTTCAAATTCAGGCCTTTCTCGTGAAATCTAACTTAAGATCTTTCAGATCTAGGCTTTTCTTGTGAGATCAAGCTCAAAATCTTTTAGATCTAGGCTTTTATTGCTTGTTACTCTGGCTGAGGTGGTGATCTTCGTTCCCTCTTCAGACTTCAGGTCTTGCCTGTTGCTGAATTTTAGTTGATAAATCACCATTAATTTGCAGAAAAGAAGAGCAGATCAAGGACTTAAAGTTGTTCATGACTGCCCTTTTTCTCTGATTTTAGGCTGAGTAGCTCAGCTCCGGCGTCGACTCTCAACAAAAGTACTAAACGATAAAACATAAAATTTTACCGTAGAAAGAGAGATCGCCTACCATAGGAAAAGATGCTTTAATGACCTGCAAAAAAGGAGAGTAGCCCGGTTTTGTGCTTCAATGCTTAAGTTAGCTATCGAAGTGTGGAGAGAAAGCTCAATAAAGAGAGAGTATGAAGAGTTAGAGAGAGAAACCCTTTCTTATGTCTGTACCTGTCATATTTATACCTTTGAGTACTGAACTTTTTGGGCCTCTGATCTTAAATTTCTTCGTGGATCTTTAATAAATCGGTCCTATAATTAATTTTATTTTGGCTATTATCAGAACTTATAAAAAATAAATTAATTTTATATTAAAACGTTATATGATTTCACTATCAAATTTTAAAAATAAAATAACCTGTTTATTAGAAGAAAAAATATAAAAATAATCTGATATATCATCTCGAACGGAATGATTTTTTTTGATAACATTCGGGATTTATTTGTACGAATCGAGGTTAAAAAACATTTTATTTTCATGTAAAATTTAGGAGCAACAGCCAAAGTTAAACATAATTTTCTTTGGCTCTTATATTTTGTGAGACTACATCATTTCGAAGGTAAGGTTGATGTTAGGATCAGAACCGTAATGTAACTTTAGCAAACTTCGCATATGCATGACAGAATGAGTGGATTACTTGAAACGCAAAGCTAATTATATGCTAAAATATTCTGGGCGGCCGGCACCTGATAGGCTAGTTTTTGGATGGAGTTCATTTTTTTCCGAATGAAACAAAGGGAGTGACGTTTCATAATTTAATAATTCAGTGGTTAGTACAATTGATTATTAAAATTTGAAAAAATAATTAAATTAATCTGCCAGACTAATACAACTTATAACGTAAATTATTCAGTAGTTGCCAGGAGCCAGCTCACCAACTCAATTCTATAATATTAAATCAATGCAATTAATCAAGGTTCGTCCATCTAGCTTCACATGCCAAAAATATAAGACTCGCGAGTTCAGACTTTATTACTCCACAAGCATAGCTGTTTTGCATACTGCTGATTTTGGTGGAAGTCTTGGGTTTCTTTGCTTTTTCTGCCATGTAAGTTCTATTTTCTTTATGTGATTTCACTTTTCAGAATTTATTTCTATCAAGTTTTGTGGATTTTATTGTGTTATGGTGATTTTTTGATGATACGAAAGTGTTACGAAAAATATAGAATAAATTCCCTTAATAAGGTCTGGAATGGAAATTGAAAACACCTCTAGCTAATGGGTTCTTTCAATTCCAGAATTATGAGGTTGAAGTTGTCTGCTTTTCTTGCAATTTAATTTGTTGTTTTTATAGTGATCTTCTTAAGATCGATCTGTCTTGAAGTGGTCAATTAAGGAGATTGTTTCTCATTGTTTTATAATATTTGCTATTGTTTGTCATTAACCAAGGAAAGCGACGATCTCTCCAACACACATTGTTCCATGTTTAATTTTACTACTATGCTCCTTTGTTTTCATTTTAATTACGAAATTACCATTATCTATTAAGTAGTACTTATGAACGGTGGTGGATCCAAAGCAAGCTTGGAGGCCTTCACTCCCTCAAACTTTTTGGGTACTTGCAAATTACATGATTTTTTTTTTAAATTTTGTATTTTGCCCTCCAATTTTTTCTAAATTTAAATTTTGGTTCTTTATGAAATAATTAATTTTTTTAAAAGTTTTTATTAAATATTTAACAATAACAATAAAAAAAAAATTTAAAAATTGCGTTTGTTTGCTAATTTATTTCTTCTTTCTTACTCTTTAGTTTGTTTATTTTGTTGCAGTTGTCTGTTTCAGCGAATCCATCACATTTCAAAATGAAAAAGATGGAGTATTTTGCTGCCACCGCACGTAAATTTGCTTATGATATTGGAGATCGAATTCCTGGTAATATTGCTGGTCGAATTGCTAGTGTTATTTCTGGTCTAATTGTTGGTGCTATTGCGAAATATATTATTGAGCCTATTTGGAACCGCATTTTTGAGCCTATCAAAAGACATGTAAGCTACTTCTTTTTATGTAACCGCAAAATCGATGTTCCACCGCCAAAAATGGGATCAACATTCAACCTTGAATGTGTGATGGATTTTGATTCCAGGCGACCACTTAAGAATAAGATATTGAATGCTTTGCGGGCTGAAGGGTCGAACATGATTGGTATTTGTGGAATGGCGGGCGTGGGTAAAATCACACTGGCAAAGGAGATTGTGAGAATAGTTGAAAGTGAGAAAATAGTTGAAGGTGAGAAATTGTTTGATTTGATTTCAATCACAACTGTGTCCCGAAAGCCTGATGTGAATAAAATACAATCTGATATTATATCTTGCTTTGGATGGGAACTTGAAAATGTTTGTAACACGGATGAAAGAGCAAGAAAGCTACATCAGAAGTTTATGGAGTCCGATCAAAGTAGCCTTTTAATATTCGATGATGTTTGGAGGGAGATTGATGATGAATATTTTGAAAAAATTGGACTTCCATCACCATGTGTGATTAAAAGAAGCAAAATTATCCTAACTTCACGTAGTGAAGGTGTGTGCAAGAGAATGGGAAGTCAAGAAAACTTCACAATTGAAGTTTTATCAAAAGAAGAAGCTTGGAGTTTTTTCAAAAAGGTTGCATTGGTAGGAAATTCTATTGACAATCGACATTTGCATCAAACAACGAGGAAGATTTCGGGTGAATTGGGAGGGTTACCTATTGCCATTGTTATGGTTGGCAAGGCATTAAAAAACAAAAGGAAAGAGATTTGGGATGATGCACTTCAACCATTAAAGAATCCCAATCCCGAAGCCATTCCAATGATGGACAGAGCTGTGTACTCTCAAATTGAATTAAGTTATAATTATTTGGAACGCAAGGAAGCCAAGTCATGCTTTTTGCTTTGTTGCCTATTTCCTGAAGATTACAATGTTCCAATTGAGTTATTGGTTTGGTATGGTATGGGTCTAAGGCTGTTTAAAAATGTTGATAACCTTCAACAAGCAAGAGATAGAGTCCACGCCCTTACTGATGAGCTAAGAGAATTATTTTTGTTGCTTGATGGTGATGGCTCTGAAACAGTCAAGATGCATGATCTTGTTCGTGATATTGCCTTAATCATTACATCTAAGGAGGAGCATGCTTATTTGGTACTGTTGATTTTTATTAAAGAGAACCAAATTAAATAAACTCAAAACTTAATATATTAATTGTAATATTTACAATCAAAATATACTTAACATTACCCCACTCATAAAAAAACACACTTGCCATTCCACTCACACGGCATATAGCTCTCACTTCTCACATACTCTTACACACACTTTGTGCACAAATGACATCACTCGCATTATAGTTTTCTCGCACACACTAAGTTGAGTCTATTGCTTCTTTTATATTGATTGAAGTCGGTTTGATTGTCGATATAAAACATCTAGATAATTCTACTACTAGCTGTTGCTCTATTATTATCATCATCATCATCATATTCTAGACCTAAGTTGCTGATGATATCTCAACAGGTGCGACATGAAGCTGAAATGAGATTGCTAGAGACAAACGAGTATAAAGATGCCAAGGCAATTTCACTTCTTTATGAGGAGACAAAGGAACGTCCTGTTCATTTAGAGTGCCTTAAGCTTGAACTTCTGTTGTGTAAAGGAACAGGTCGTTATTATCAAAACCTTTCAAATAATTTTTTTGAGGGGATGAAAGAGCTCAAAGTTCTACAACTTTCTGGTATCGGAGCTTTGCCACAGTCATTGAAGGGCCTAGAGAAACTTCGAACCTTAATTTGTGATTCTTTTTAAAATATTCAAATTCTTGGAGATCTTGGTAATTTGGAAATTCTTGCAACAAGTACCTGGCATTATAAAGAGCTACAGCTGTCAAAGGAAATAGGACTGTTGAGAAACTTGAGGGTGCTGTGCTTAGATAAAGCTCATGACCTTAAATACTTCCCTTCAGGTGTATTACCAACATTGTCCAAACTAGAAGAATTATATGTTAGTCACGGCTTTAATCGGTGGGATTACCTGGTTTCTGATGACGACAAAAGAATAAATGCAAGCCTTAGTGAATTAGCACAACTCCCTATAACAGCATTACAAATTTGTGTACCAAATCCTTCATTTTTGCCTACACAAACTATCCTTGCAAGCCTAAAAAGATTCAACATTCGCATAGGTAGTGCAAAAAAGCCATATACATTTGGTGATACCCCCAACCCTTCATTGAAAAAGTTGTATATTGAAGGTGATGCAAGTGATGTCGAAGATGGTAGTTGGTACAATGTTTTGTCGATGATAGCAGAAGATTTGACTTTGGAGAAAGTGGAAAACATAAAATACTTGGTGGACAATAAGCGTATATCAAGATCACATGACATTAAGCCAACAAGCTTTCATAACTTAAGAGAGATATATATAAATTCATGTGGCAAGTTGAAATATGTGTTTCCACTGTCCATGGCAAGAAGATTGAGTCAACTCCAAAGCATACGTATAGAATTTTGCTCTACAATGGAGGGAATGTTTTGCGGAAAGGAAGTTGATGATGAGATTGAGTTTCCTAATCTAATAAGTTTGGAATTAAGTTTTCTTCCCAAGCTGATTGGTTTGTGGGTAGACATGGATAATACAGGCTGTAGATTTCTTCAAAATCGGTTCAATAATAATTATATGCATATATATAACACAAAAACGACATCATTTTAAAAACTTTAATAAGTTCGTTTTTTTAATTTTTGACCTCTATTAACTAAATTAATATTGAAAACCAAAATTATTTGGAATGAGAACCCAAAAGACTGAATGGCTCATCACTCGATTTGATTTTGCACCCTTATATATATATATATATATATATATATGCGTTGAAGCTGTCAAAAATTTGATTAAAAAAATATTGTCAGTGGAAATTTTTGAAGTTGATTTTGAGAAAGTTGAAGATTGTTTTTCTGGATGATGAAATAGAAAAACTTATAGTTGTTTGTTTTCAATAAGGACCAAAAATTTTTTAGTTAAATTTTTATTATATTTCTTAAGGGGTATTGGACAGTGTCAATTGGATGTAGTCAAACAATATATTTTGAATTCAATTGTTTTTATGTAGTAACTATAAAGTAAAATAAAAAAGAAAATTAACCCCTTTGTTCAACACTCAAATAAAAAACATAGAAATTATCAAAGCATAACATTTATAATTATAATTAAAAATTATGCTCCTTTTACAGTAAAAAATTAAAAAAATAATTTTGTTATCTTAAATAAAATAAAAATATTTAAATTGATAGTTTTTATTATATGATAAATTGTGAAATTACAATAATAGTTTGATTATATGAATCATCTAGTTGATTGAAAAAGAGTGTATAATCTATGCATAATCAAATGAGACACGTTGTTTAGGACTTAGGAGAATAATATGCTTGTGGTTGGAGAATGAAGAATTTAATTAAAAACCATAAAGTTATCCACTAGTTAGGAATTTGATTCCTTTGATGAAGTTAGGGATTTGCATATTAAATGTTGTTATTGCTATTAAAATGTAGTTTGATCCACAAAATAATAGACGTTTATTGAAGTTTTGTCAAAGGAAAACATTCATGAAAGTTGGAAATGTTGAAATTTCATTTTCATTTTCTTTGTTACTTTGTAGACATTTTTAATTCTTTTGGTTGTTGCCTACTTCGTTGAAAGTTGATTTCGAATGACTTTCAACAATATTATGTCTTCCAAATGATATCTAAATTTGTATTTTCATTCAAGAATACTCTGTTATTATTTGGATAAGTTAATTCTTTCAAATACATGGAACTTATATGTTTACAAATTTTAATGCAGATATTATTCCAGATTGTACCAGATTCTATGAAGCTTCTCAATTTACGAGACTTGCAAATAGGAAATTGCAACAATTTAATATATCTTTTCTCACCTCATGTGGCAAAACTTATGGAAAAGCTAGAAACAATAAGCATTGGAAATTGTGAGAAGATGGAAGGGATTGTTGCGAAAGAGGATGAAGAACCGCCCGAGTCAACATTGGACATAATTGTATTTCCTCGATTAAAGGAAATTACACTAAGCATGTTACATAATCTTAGGAGTTTCTACGGTGGGATTTGTGCTATGGAATTTCGATTACTGGAATCCATATATTTTTCAGGATGCAATCAAATGAAGACTTTCTCTTTGGGATCCTCATTAAAGACGCCAATATTAGAGAGAATAACTGCAGATGGTAGTAAAATTTCATTAATGGGAGACCTTAATACAACTGTTGAGAAAGTGGTATGTATGGTCGCACTCAAACAAAAAAAATTTCTCTACACTGTTTAAATAGTTGAATTTATATTTTTATTTCAGGTTAATTTCACACATAATTATTGAAATTTTTACTATGACAATAACTTAATAATTTTTTTTTCTCTCATAAAAATATTTCATTTTTTTAAATATTATAATTAAATTATTTGGGCCCAAAAATAATGAAATTCGGCACCATAATGCCTATGTAGCAATCTACATCTGTTCGGAACATTTTGTGCCATGTTCTAGAAGGTTATTACATTAGCAATTTTATGCCGGATTCATGATTTTTTAGTTTTCAGTGATTTTAGCTAAAATACTTAAAAGTTTGAGATATTTTAACGAGAATTTTTTAATTGAATAGTTATAGATCATAAATCAAGTAGGCATGAGTGTGATTAATCCACTCGACATATGAAGTATTTGTAGCTAATTAATTTATCATTTTATTAGTGGAAAGTACCATCTTGTTTTCTTAATAAGAATTATTATAACCATTGCCCTCTCTAATTAGAAAGTTAACGTTTTCGCATTATCTTATACATTGATTCAATTTTTTTTTTCTTGAAGGAAACAATAAAAATCTATGGCATGAAGCATGTGGTGAGAATGGGGCATGACCAATTACCAGATGGATATTCAAGTAAATATCTAGTTTTAGACATTGCATACTGTCGAAAGTTGTTGAATGCCATTCCTTACGATTTGATAGCCAGTTTTCAAAAACTAAAAGCGCTTCGTGTCAATTATTGTCATTCATTTGAGGAAATATTTGAATACGGAGGAGGAAGTGCCGTAACATTCTCTCATCTTGAAGAAATTCATTTGGATGATCTACGAAGTCTGAAGCACATTTTGAACAAAATTCCAAAAGAAATTGGTGGCTTTCAAAAGCTAAGAACTTTAAAAGTTTGTTTTTGCTTTGCTTTGAGGAATGTATTTTCAGTTCCAGTGGCAAGGAGTCTTATACAACTCCAACAACTAACATTGTATGATTGTTCCAAGTTAAATGAAGTAGTTGCGAAAGAGGATGAAGAAGAAGAGGAAACAAGCACCCACCAAATTGTGTTTCCTCAGCTAAGTTTTTTGCAGATTGGCTCGAGTTCGCATTTTGAATGTTTTTACAATGGGGTTCATGCTCTTGAATTTCCTTTGTTAGAGACCTTGATTTTGCCTGATTCTAATCGTTTGAAGAACTTCTCAAATGGATTAGTAGACACTCCTAAACTAGAGAAATTCGCAATAGAGGGTAGGGAATATCCAGTTAACAGAGATCTTAATGCAGCAGTAAATGGATGGTTCATCAACATGGTATGTTCTATTTCCTAAAAATGTTCGTTTTTGTTTTCCAATCACTTAATTATTGAAATAACTTTGATTTTATTGTCTTATAATTTAGTTATGATTAATTGGATTTTTATTTGGTGAAAACCGCATTTGCATTTGTCCTCTATTATGAATGTCTAGAAAATAAAATTCTACTATATATCTTCAACTTCAAATTAATATTATAGTATGATAAACCTTTAAATCAAACTTTAAATTTATTATTTATGCTCAAAGACACTTATAATTTGGAGGAGTTCTTGTATTTATTGTGCTTGAATTTCTTATATTCTCAGAAAGAATACCCGAAGAATATGAGAACACAGAAACGGAGGAAGAAGAATATGAGAAAACAGAAACAGAGGAAGATGAGGAAGAAGAAACCGAGGAATATGAAGAAGAAGAATATGAAAAAACAGAAACAGAGGAAGATGGGGACAGAGATACAAAGCAGATTGGCACTGCCACTTAGACAAGAAATTGATTCTCGATGAAGCAAATACACTCAGAAAGGTAATCAATTATTGAGTTGCAGACTCTTATTTTAAATTATATAACGTAAAATCTAAGCAAACTATCATCAACTAAATTCAGATTAATAAATAAATATTATTTCTTAATCGAATTATTGAAATTATAATCCAAGTCAGCATAATTTGAGCTACGGTTGCATCTCCGGTTTCATATGATCCACGTCCGATTTTAAGACTTCCTTGTCTGCTATTTCCTGTTGTAATGTCATTCTGTGTTGTTGACAGGCGAGAAATTTGTCAAGGGCTATCGTGGAATCTGATGCCTGAGTTACTGTGGTTATGATGTGGATTTCATTATTCAAGATTGCAGATGTTCAGTAAACGTGTTTTCTTTGCTGAAATTTGTTTTTTTAAAGCGATAAAATTCAAGATTGCAGATGTTTAGTAAATGTGTTTTCTCTGTTGAAATTTGTTTTTGTAATTCTACATCTGATTTCTCTGTGTCAGATGTTCATCCTTCAAAGTTCCTATTAGCAGCAATTCATGTAGATTTTTTTGGTTAATTACAAAATAATTTTTAATTTTTCACTCTTTTTTCAATTTAATTTTCAAAGTAACAAAAGTTGATAATTTACACCCGATGATGTTTAGTTAAATTTAATATTCAAGAATATTTTATGTAATCCACCGAATATCCTATTAATTTTGGACAAATTGCTTAACAAAGCCTCTAATTTGAAATATAATTAAAAATTATGCTTTAAATTATAAAATTTTTAAATTTATTTTTCTATATAAGATAAATATTACTCTCTCCATATCATTTTAAAAGAATATTTTTTCTATTTTATTTTATTTTATTTCATTTTAAATTTATTTTTTTAAAATTTTAAAAATAAATTTATATATATACTCTTATTTATTATACATTTCATTAAATATTTTTTCTTTTCACTTTTTATTTTTAATTAAAATTAAATAAAATTTTTAAAAATATAAAAAATATTTATATCAATAATTATAAATTTTTTTATAAAATTAAGATATTTTAATTTTTGTAAAAAATAAAAAGTCAATTTTTAAAATAGGAACGAAGGAGTTTTTTTTATCAAAAGCATCAGATAGTTAGTATAGTGTATGTGATCACTAGAAACGCACACATCTGAACGGATGAATTTTCTGCACGTCGCCGATCAAATAGCATAAATGTGTATGCATCACATTTATGGACGCACCTGATCACACCTTATCCAATCCATTTACATAACAGACGATTAAGTAACTATTTCCCCATTTCTACAAGTCCCTTTGGGAAAATTGGAATTTCCCCAGAAAATAAAATGCACAGGGCTTCTCTTCTGCTTCTTCTCCTTCACTTAACCGCCATTTTTCCACTTGCACGCTCTTTCCCAGATCGCTTCTTCAAGCCATCATCACCTACACCCGAACTCACTGTTTCGCGATCTAAATACAATCAATATTTTGAACTCATCCGTCCTCTACCTTCTGATCATTTGACCCCATCATGCTCTCTCCATATTATCCACCACAGCTTTGGCAACACCGTCAATCAGCCGCCGTTCTCCGTCCCCTACTCTCCACCCTCCGATTGCCCCTTCCCCTGGTCCAATGTCGCCCTCGAATTCCGCGCCAAGTCCCGCGGCGATCAATACGACCGTATCTCTGGCTTATGGCTCGGTGGCTCTGAGCTCCTCCGTACCAGCACCGCCGAGCCGACTCGCTCCGGAATTTACTGGAAAGTTCGAAAGGATATTACTCGTTACTCTTATCTTCTCAAGCAGAGAGACTTAGACTTCACTATCATGCTTGAAAACATCGTTAATGATGTCTATACCGCCGTTTATCATGTCGATGTAAGTATTTTCTTCTATAATTACACCGCCGTTAGGGTTCCATTTATTAGCGGCGATCGGTTAAGGTTTCCCTCTCAAGGAGTAAATGGAGGTAAGGCTGCGTATGAAACGCCGGCTGATTTGATATTTCCGATTTCTTCATTTGATTATAGTAAAGGATACTGGTTCATAGTCAACGGAGATTCGGATGTTCATTTCAGGAAATTGAGATTCCCAAGAAACACACGCAGAGCCGTTTTCGAATTGTATGTGTCGTTTCATGGAAACGACGAGTTTTGGTACTCGAATCCATCGAATACTTACATAAGAATGAACAATTTGACAAATCCGCGCGGGAACGGAGCGTTTAGGGAGGTTTTCGTGACAATTGATGGGATGTTAGTGGACTCAGAAGTGCCATTTCCCGTGATTTTCACCGGTGGGATTAATCCATTGTTTTGGGAACCTTCAGTGGCTATTGGTGCATTTGATCTTCCAACTTATGATTTTGATTTGACGCCATTTTTGGGTGTTCTTTTAGATGGGAAGGATCATGTGATTGGCGTTGGGGTTAGTGATGGCATTTCTTATTGGCTTGTTGATGCTAATTTGCATTTATGGTTGGATTCGGGGTCTGCTAGTGTGGAAGCTAAATCTGTTGTTT
>JBBPFJ010000844.1:0-42899 GCA_037975025.1 Excoecaria agallocha | reverse complement strand
GCATATCATGATTATGTGATATGGCAAATGGATGTCAAAACTGCTTTCCTCAACGGAAATTTACTTGAGGATGTGTATATGACACAGCCTGAAGGTTTTGTCAATCCCAAGCATCCTAAGAAGGTATGCAAGCTTCAAAAATCCATTTATGGATTAAAGCAAGCATCCCGAAGTTGGAATCTTCGTTTTGATGAGGCAGTCAAAGAATTTGACTTCATCAAGAACGAAGATGAGCCTTGTGTGTACAAGAAGGTTAGTGGGAGCATAGTAGTATTTCTGGTCCTATATGTGGACGACATCCTTCTCATTGGGAATGATATTCCAACATTGCAAAAGGTTAAGCAATGGTTGGGAAAATGTTTCTCAATGAAAGACTTAGGTGAAGCCGAGACAATACTTGGTATTCGAATCTATAGAGATAGATCGAATCGGCTTTTGGGACTAAGTCAAGAAAAGTACATAGACAAAGTACTAAAGCATTTTAGTATGGGAGACTCAAAGAAAGGGTACATACCTTTGGCTTTGGGAGTTCCTTTGACTAAAGAACAGTGCCCTAAAACCAAAGAGGAAAGGGATAACATGAGTAGAATCCCATATGCATCTGCTATTGGATCTATCATGTACGCTATGTTATGTACTAGGTTGGATGTTGCTCATGCACTGAGTATAACCAGTAGGTTTCAGCAAGACCCTGGTGAGAAGCACTGGTCTGCTGTAAAAGGGATCCTTAAGTACCTGCGAAGGAATAAGGATCACTTCTTGGTGTATGGTGGTCAAGAAGAGCTCGTCATACAAGGTTATGCCGATGCTGCTTTTCAGACCAGCACTCAGGATTCTAGATCGCAATCTAGATTTGTTTTTGTTTTAAACGGTGGTGCTGTTAGCTGGAGAAGCTCAAAGCAAGAGACCGTTGCCGACTCAACTATAGAATCTGAGTATATTGCAGCAAGTGAGGCTGCAAAAGAGGCTGTTTGGATTAAAAATTTTATTTTTGGATTAGGAGTGGTCCCAAGCATCCTAGATCCATTAGAAATTTTCTGTGACAATAACGGGGCCATCGCAAAGGCAAAGGAGCCCCGGTCACACCAGAAATCCAAACACATACTCAGAAGGTACCACCTGATCAGAGAAATCATTGATCGTGGGGACGTCAAGGTTAGCAAGATAGCAAGTGAAGACAATGTAGCAGATCCTTTGACGAAACAGTTACGTCCAAATCTGCACGAAGCTCATTTGAGAGCGTTCGGTCTTAGGGCTATGCACAATTGGGACTAGTGCTAGTGGGAGATTGTTAGTGTAAGCCCTAGCCCCAATGCATTGTAACGAAACACTTGAAATTAATAAAATGAGGCATTTGTTTTATCCTTTGTATTCCTGTGCATATCAATTGATAAAACTATCCAAGAGTGTTGTTTCGGTTTAAGTTATCATGTGTGAGGCACATGGATTGTAAGACCTTGAAAGAAATGAGACATCATTCTAAATATCCCTAGTCAGTCATTGTTATAGGAATAACAAATGAATTAAGACTAGTATGCTCTCTCTGATCTTATGAATTCTGTCTTACGGATCATTAGGATAAGAGTGTCAATCAGAGATCATAGATACATGTTAAAGAACATGGTATCTGGATTCGATCCGCTCATAAGAACACTACATGGTACAAGTCATAAGTGTTTCTCATATGCAAGTTTTGTATCGGAGTTCTTAGACCTGAAATCTCTATGAAACTCTTTATGAATTACTGTGTACTTTGACATACACCTAACGTGCTCGTAACAGAGTGACAAGTACGGGTATGATTGGGTATACATTGATTCATGTTAGAGAGCATGAGAGAAGTGAAGGGATTACCCCTCTCAATAAGAGAGAAAATATCATCGGCCACTTGATCAGTGAACTGAGAAGTGTATGGCCATACCGAGATGAAATAATGAGTAATCATTATTTATCTGAGAATTCAGTGTCACTGGAATATCAAGAAATGAATTAATATATATAAGGATGACTAGTTCCATGCCTTATATTAATTCTGATATTTATGGGTAAGGGACTATGCAAAATTGCATTAGGTCACTAAATGCCATATGCATTTTCATTTAATTTGGAATGTTATAATATCTTGCTAGAGAATATATATAGCCTTTGAATTAATTTATTAATTCATTGCCAACATCAAATGGACCTATATGATCGCACACAAAGCATTGGGCTTAAAATGTTTAAATTAAGTATTGAGCATTAATTTGGGCTTTTAATTAAAGTCAAATTAATGTATGTAATGGGTTATAATATTGCTATTGGGCTTTGGTCCATGAGAGAGAGAAATTCAGCCCACAAGGTTTAATTTCAATTAATTAATTATGTTACATTAATTAAGTTAATTGAATATTAAAGCCTAAAGGAATTTAAATTAAATCAAATCAATTAAATATATAATGAAGTGGCCGAAATTCCAAGATGGAATTCAAGGAATTTCGGCACATGCAATTAAGTTATATTAAGTGATTTTATTTAATTAAATGTCTTATGTTTTATTTCAAATTTGAATTTTAAATTCAAAGGATTTTAATTCAAAATGTATTACTTATCTTTAGGAAGTGATAGAGTTTGAATTGCTTATCTTAAGGTAGGAAATTCAGATCAAAACACTTGCCTAAGAAATAATGATATAAAAGAAATAAAACCCTAGGAGAGACACAGAAGAGTTGGCGCAAAACCTAGGGTTTTCTATGAAAATTGCGTGACCTTCATCTCTCTCTCTCTCAATTCTTTTGGCCCAATTTCTCACAAGGAGAAAGGATAGTTCCTCATTCTCTTGTGTTATTGGGTAGTAATAGCAACCTAAAAGAAGTACAAAATCAGATTTTGTAGCTTCAATCCATAGCCATTACTCAATACAGAAAATAGAGAGCTAGCAATCTCGATTTTAAGCCGACGGTGCAATTGTGTGTGTGAAAATAGAGGGATTGGCGAAAAAGGCTATTCCTTGGCATTGGTGATCGAGATCTAAGGTGGATAAAGGCATCTTGGTTGCTGGACATCACAAAATCAAAGAATAAAAAGGCATCATCTATTGTAAGCTTCAAAACCCTAAAATTGCATGTTTCGATTCTTGCTTTGGATTTGTATGGTATGTACGATGAAATTTTTGTTTTTCCGCTGCGTTATCATCACACTCATACCATATCATATTCCATCAGTATTTCATGTGTCTATGCTTAGCCGATATCACTCGAATGAATCTCATAAGATGCAAGTGCAAGATATTCAAGTACATTCAGATTTCACATATAATGAGGAACCGAAAGAAATTCTAGCTAAGGAAATCAGACAATTGAGGAACAAGCAATTCCCTTTGGTCAAAGTGCTCTGGCAACATCATGGTGTATAAGAAGTAACTTTGGAATCGGAGGCAGCCATGAGGGAGCAATATGCTTAATTGTTTGAAACAGGTTTGAATTTCGAGGACAAAATTCCTTAAGGGGGAGAGATTTGTGAGACCCCTAACATAACCTTAGCTAGAAATGCATGTTTTAATAGGTTATGATTAATTGACATTAAATTAAAAATGTGAATTACACATAAGGTATGGGACAAGGGATAAATTCTTTATATTATAGTAATTGCAAGAAAATAAAATTTAATATTTTAGTTTAATAATATTTAAGGGTATAATTGAAGCATAAAGTATTAATTTTAGGGTCAATTTGTAAATATGATATTTTAAGGGTCAATTATGAATAAAAGAATAAATTGAGAGGTTGATTTAAGAGAAGGAATAAATGGAAAGGTTAATTTACAACATGCAAAAATGCGAGAGGTTTTGGTGAGACATGCAATAAGTGGAAGGATTTAAAAGGGAATTTTTCCTTGCCAATATAAATAGTCAATTTTTAGAAGAAAGAGATGAAAGGGATGAAAATTGCTTGAGGAATTACAAAAATTTTTATCTCATCTCATCTCTTTAATCCATTGTTAAACGTATCTAAGAAAATCCTTGAAGAAAAATCATTGCTTGTGGAATTAATCAAGGATATTTAATGTTAAACATTAAGGTAAGCATATCAATTTGGTTTTCAACATCTCTTTTTCTTCATCTTCTTTTTTTTGTTGATGGTTGATGAACAAAATGTCGAAAATTTAAGTAAAATTGATGAATTGTTGTTAAAGGAGAAGAAAAAGGTGGGAAGAGTGAAATGAAACGGAAAGCACGAGAGTGAAGGCTAGGGGAATTTTTGGCCAAGGTATGGGATTAAGATTTTCATGCTTGTTTGTGGATGATTTTGGTAGAAACATGATGTAAATGATTTGAATTTTGCACAATTAAAAATAGAACAAGATTTAAGAAGTGTTGCTTGAAGAGGGATTATGAAACATAGTGAACTAGTGATTGTAATTCCAGCATAAGTTGAATTAGAAAACTCAAATTAAGACCATTCTAATTTCTAAGGTTATACAAGATATATACCTACAAATCTATACAAGAGATCTAGCCCAAATTCTGCCTTTAAGTCATCAATAAAATTTATTGAATTTTAGTTGAGCTGTTAATTTCGGTTCTGGAATAGGTTGTAGTAAAAATGAGGTATTTTTATGTATGATGGTTAGAATTCTATGAAGTCAAATTTTATGCAAAATAGACTTATAAATGAATATTTTATATGCAGGAAGCATTGTCTAATTCTATTTGTATGAATGTCTAATGTTAGCTTGAAATTCATAAGAATTGGTTGCACTATTAAGTAACAGATTGTGGTATTTTAGGCATAAATCTTGGTAGAGGAGTCAAAATGCTATGCTATAAAATTCTAGGTAAACTAGATACCTAGGAGCAGAACTTTGTTGAAGGAAAGTTAGTCCGATTCATTTCTATTTTATTCTATGAATTTTCTAAGTGGTAGCAAAAACTATTTTTTTTTTATGAACAACCTATGGTGTTTCTTGAATATCTTGAATTATATACGTGACATCCAGATGAATTTTAATGATTTATAAACTAGACATATAGGAGAATAAATTTGTAGAATGTAACTTGGCCTAAAAATAACATTTTCCAAATCAAAAATGGCACCTAAGTTGGGTTTAGAATGCTGCCCTTGTGTAGAGTTGTATAGGTAGAATTTTAATTTATCTTCTATTAAGGATTAAATATAATTATGTTAAATATGTGTTTATATAAAAACACATTGAATTGGATATAGCATGTGATATAATTACTAATAAAAGTCCATAGACATATACATATTCATAGATGTACATAAGTAAAGATTATTGATAATTATATCAAATATGCATATGTGATTAAATTTATATAATTGCTTGTTATAATCAAAATTATTTACATGTATGTACTCATATGAAGAGTAAATGTGTATTTCAACATGCACTTATACTATGAAATAAGAAATATATGAGTATTGTAGCACCCCCTATGCAAATACCCCATTAAACATGTATCATGAATACTATTAATCATGCTTATACTACATGTTCATTTAATCATCATTTAGCCATTAATCATGCCATATGATTTCATATGCTTATATTCGTGCTACAAGTCTATTCATGTTATTCCTTTTTATACCTATTATTATGCATACTAAACTATATGAAGATTACTTTATGCATATCACATGCACACACATCTGTCTTAGCTTTACTACTAATGAGTTACAATATTCCACATAGGTTTTATACATATCATAAGATAACTGGCCCATATACAAAACATATGATATTTGTATTACAAAATATCCTACATCAAGGTTATAAGTCGATGGTTGGCCCTTCCTGATGCAGAGAACGTCCCTCAACAAAAGTCTTGCTATTTGAACCTACACGTATAAAATAACCCGTGCTAAGCTATAAAGCTTAGTGGGGAATATCTACAGATGGATGACCACTCACATAGGTCATCAAAACATACATATACAATATATACATATACTATAAACAACATGTCCAACATAGCATGGCAACAATAACATATACTTTAAAGCATAAAGCATATTCTCATATGCATAACATTGTACCCAAAGAGTAACAAATATTCTTATATTCATAATTCATATAGACAGTAATTTCCCATGTAAACATATTTAAATGAAACATAATTCCTGTGGTAAAACAACATTATAATCCACAATATCAATCTTTAGTCAAATCACTTTAACTGTTTAATTTTGATCATTACTATGAATAACGTTTAGCCTACCTTAGCTTTATCGGTGGATAACGGGAACTATGGATACACATTGGTATCAAAGAGGGATATCCGAAGATATCAAATCTATAGACCCAAATGGGGCCAAACTGTATTGTGGACCGGTTAAGCATACCCAAACGGGGTAGCCTATCAACCCAAATGGGGCTGATGATGATCCAAACGGGATTATATATATACTATGGACACAATCGGGCCAAACTATGGCAGCTGCAATTTCCCTATAGGCGCCTATCTATCCACATCTAAAACTCTATCGTAGGCAGAACTATATTCGTGTTCAATTCACATATTAATACTGTATTCATAGTATAATGTTGTGCACATATACATAGTCTTATATAACTATGAATTCTATGGTGCATAATCAGATATATGCACATTTCACATGCCAAGTTATACATTTGGCTTATTCAAATCTGTATGACTATATAATTTGCATCATAACATATAGGCATGACATATAATCATCATATCATATACTTGATCATGTTCTCATTAAGCATTTCACATGTTTATGGTCATGCTAATTCATCTTCTATCTCATAAGGCAATTACATGCTCATATACATAATCATAAATGTACATACCTGTGGGTACATTCGCATATAGTTGATTTATTCTTATGAGCATGTTTCCAACACATATATATACCTTTATCATCATTCAAGTCATGTGCTATACAACATATCAACATGTTTTCATATGGGCACATACACATGCCAAGGTCATACTATTATAATCCCTATTTTATAGCATAGGTACATGCCAATATGTGCACTTTTATGTCATAGGATTTACATGTGTATATATATCAATTTGGCATATGACCATCATGCACAAGACTAATCACATGTATAGGTTAGATATTTCATCACTAGTTTTTATTCATATACACAATTGAATGCATCTGTATTCATATAAATCCTTCATTGATAGTCATATTACATGCCTTATTCAATTAAATTTACTATCACATAAGCAACTATCTATCTCAATCAATTTAAAATCATATTATCAAGTGTAGCATCATTGTGCACATAATTGTAATTTCTGTTACATTGAACAGTCTAGAAAACAAGTCCGGATTCAATCCTAGATTACATGTACTTAAAGACAGATTTAAGCTTAGGTTTCTTCATATGATATATAGGTATGGAAGTCTATTTTTCAATGCAAAAAGAATCATTCAATTTGCTGTTCTATAGCTCAACTTATGAGCAAAACATTCCAGACAGGTCATTCAGTCGTGAAGGGGAGTTCGACTAGTGAAGAGCTTCACGAGTGAAGCAAATAAGGCAAATCTCACGACTCGTGAAGGAGTTCACGAGTGGAGAAGAAAGGCTATACATCACGACTCGTGAAGGAGCTCACGAGTCGGTCTATAATTCACGACTCAACTAAAATTCAAGAGTGAAAACCAATGATCCCATAAACAGATGCACGACTCGTGAAGAGCTTCACGAGTCGGACAATAGTTCACGACTCGTGAAGGACTTCATGACTCGGCAAGGATACAAACTGTTCACCAAATTCACTTGGATAAAAACCCGTAAAATGCAATCTTAATTTCTGTCAATCATAACAATTTCCAGCAACTATTTTCCATATGCAATATCATCAGCCTAATTCCCATACCTTGGCTGACAAAACCTATATCTTCAACCTCTAGCAATATCCTTTCCCTTGCTCCTTCTTCCTTCCTCTTCTCCTTCACAAATACCATCACCATCATCATATATTTCCAGCATAATTACATTGTTCTAAGTTAACTTGAAAACAAGATGAAGATGAAGATGAAGATGATGGAGGGTTAAATTAAGAGTTTAATTACCTTTAATTTACTGCATTATACTCTTGCTTAACCCACAACATTATCATCAAATTGCTTGAGATCATTCAATGAAAATCAAAAGGAAAAAGAAGGTAATTTTTCTGGTTTTTCTCTCACAATTGCCGATCTCAAAGTCTCACACAACCACCTCCACATTCCACTAACTCCAGCCTTTTATACCAACATAACAATCCCCTCTTTAGTCCCTTGAAAATTTGCATGTCAAACAAATGGCATAAACCTTAATGCATGCTATAAAATGACCCCTCCACTAACTCTTTTTCTTAATTCAACCTATCAATTTAATCATTCTTTCAAATTAACCTTGAATTAAATGCTTTTATTCACAATTGGCCATTAATATGCCACAATTACAAATTAACCCCAATTAACACCTTTATACTTCAATTACACCCTCAAATATTATTAAACCATATTCTTTTATTTTATTTTCATGCAATTAACATAATAGCATGATAATTTATCCCCTTAACTTAATCATAAAAATATACAAATTAAATTAGGGTTATGTTAGGGTCTTACAAGTATGACCATTTTCACATGTAGTGCCTTAATGATAACATGTTAAAGTACATATTATGATGATTTATGCTCAATTGTCAATACTTGTATTGTTATATGCCTATATGAATTCTTGTGTGTGTGTGTGTGTGTGTATATATATATATACTAGTGATTATGAATCTTTTTACATGATCACATACATATGAGGTGTTATATTGTAAAGTTCTTATAAGGAGGCATGCTTTATGATGAGCACTTGAACATGTATGATACATTGTGTGATTATGATAGCATGATCATGTTAATACATGATATCTGATGATGGCATGATTAAAAAGTATGTGAAACATTATATGATTTTTGCATACATAATTATGCCATGGCAATAATATATCTATATTATGGATATACAAGTGCAAATTGATTTGTTAAGTGCAAGAATGATATATGAAAAGAGAATTAAATAGTGTATTGCCTGCAATTGGAGTTAAATTATGGATAGATAGGCGCCTATAGGGATATTGCAGCTACCACCGTTGACCTGTTTAGTTTTAAAGTATAGTTGATCATATTGGATCACAAATAACCACGTTTGGGTTGTTAGTTGACCCCATTTGGGTCTATTTGACCAGTCCACCATACAGTGAACCTATTTAGGTCTATAATTTTGATATCCTCAAATATCCCCTATTTTGATACCCTCAAGTAACCACTATTCCCGTTATCTGCCTTTAGAACCTAAGCAGGCTAGGTTACAATATAACTACATCATAGTCAATTACAAATTAACAAGACAAGTGATGTATGGAATATCATGTTTAACTATGATTTCTAATGCATGTATTATATATTTTGCATATATATGTATATATATGTGTGTGCAGATCATTTTATGAAATGTTGGAATTTATGGATGCTAAATTGAATGTAGGAATACATTGTTGATTAAACATTATATTGTTATTATATACTTATCTTTTATATGTTACTTTAAATGGTTTCAATTTGTGTATGATATAATGATTTTGACAATCACTATGAGTGGTTGTCTTTTATTTTAGTATCCCTACTAAGCTTTATATCTTAACACGAGTTATTTGATTCATGTAGGTTCCATAGTCAAGGCTTTTGTACAGGAACGATCTATGCATCAGGATAGGCCAACACTAGTATACAATCGTTGATGTAGGGATATTATGGCTAATTTTGTACAAGTTTCTTAACATGTTTAATATCTATAAAAAGGTTATATAATTTATGTATGTCATATGGATGATAATGTTGTAATAAGCTCATAGTGAGAATGCTATTATATGCATGCATCAAGGAGTTAGAATGATAATATATATGTGCTGGATGCTGAATGCTGAATGCTAAGCATGTTGATGAATGGACTAAGATAGTTGAATCTAATATGATTATGATAAAAAGGGTTGCATAACGAGTCATTATACACATGTAATGAAAGTACATGAAATTTGTGTGAAGCACTTAATTAATATACAGGTTGTTTGGTTAAATGGATCAAGTGACATGAAAGTGTATGCAGAGTTAATTGGGTTAATAGCATAATATAATAGGACTTAAATATATAAT
Source organism: Excoecaria agallocha (assembly GCA_037975025.1). Lineage (NCBI taxonomy): Eukaryota > Viridiplantae > Streptophyta > Magnoliopsida > Malpighiales > Euphorbiaceae > Excoecaria > Excoecaria agallocha. Next base: position 32,718 of record JBBPFJ010000844.1, on the reverse strand, counting down.
ATAATATATGTTATAGGCTTTATATATAGGGTGCTTCAAATAGGCTCAAAGAGATTTGTTGAAATCTTCAATGGTTTGAAGGCTGGTAAAGTGATCAAATTAACCACACTGCCTATGTCCAGTAAGGTATGTTAATCTAAGCAGTCCTGGATGAGGGCCTCAAGTACTAGGGCACCTATGTGCAACTGTCGAACATGAGAAGCATCTACTATAGAGAACTGTATAACACAAGCATAAATAGTCGGGCTAGATCCTAAGGAGAACACCTTTTTAGCCTTGAATTTTTTTGAATCATAAAAGTACATCATTATGTTTCCCCCTGTAGTGACATGAATGACTCAAGCAGGAGCCTTTTTGATTGAACTAGCTCCGCTTTTGTCCTGTTGCTGAGATGCAGGAGACCAATTAGAGGTGTCATGGTCTCTACTATTCTTGACAAATTGGGATAGGGTTTTTTTTTCAAACCAAATGCTCAATCTCCCTCATGAGCCATTTGCAATCATCAGTTTTGTGCCCTTTATCTTTATAATAAGCACAATACAACCTCTTTCCAGGATTAGGATCCTCTCTCATTGGTTTACATCAAATAACATACCTATTTTGCTTCATCCAATAGAGAACACTACAAGAAAAATGACTTTTAAGGACCAAAAATCTAGTCCCTAGAGGTGAAAAACTGGTTCTTAAAGGTCAATAAGGACCAGATTTTTGGTCCTTGAAGGCTCCGTCGGTAATGATTAATAAGGACTAAATTTGGTATCTGGTCCTTAAAACTTATTAAGGACTAGAAAAATTCTAGTCCCTAAAAAATATTATGGACCAGATTTCTTGTCCAAATTAATCTACCTCACGTGACCTATACAACCTTTAAGGACCAAAAATCTGGTCCCTAAAAAAATTTAAGGACAAGAAATAACTGGTCCCTAGAAATTATTAAAGACCAGACTTCTTGTCCCAAATAATTAGCTCATGTGACTAATCAAACTTTTTAATGACCAAAAATTTGGTCACTAAAATTCAAAGAGGACAACTTATATCCTGTCACTATTGTTTTTAGGACCAACTTTTAAGGACCATTGTTATCTGGTCACTAAAAAGTTAATAAAAGACCAATATTTTAGCCTCTAATTTGGTCACTAAAAGGTATATAATTCATGTTAATTCCAAAATAAATAAAATTTTTAATTATGTAAATTCAATTGTATTATATAATTCATAAATAATAGATACATATATAAACAATAATCCCAACAACACACACACACACACACACACACACACATATATATATATATATATATAATTTGTAATGAATACAAATGTAAGAGTGAACATCTAAAAAATCATCATATGAACAAAAATATTGTTTATACAACCCCTTTCCAAAAACATTAATAACTAACAAAATAAGATAATTTACATCTCTACAATTTTCTAACAAAATAGCCATCAACATTTGCAAGAAGTCTTCAAACCTTTATTGTCAATTATATACTGTATTTTTTTTACTGCAACAAAGTACAATAAAAAAACAAAATGATTTAGTGAAAAAAAAATATAGATCTATTAATAATAACTAGTTGAATCTAAAAGTAATTTAACAACTCACCCAAAAAATATTCTAATTCTATAAGTGTAATTATATGTAGTCCAAAAAGTTAGTATATGAGGGGCTGCAAAATACATGCAGAACAGACTTAGAATAGTAAAAATGAATATATAATATTTAAATAATTACACTTACAATTCTAAATTTGGTTGACAAGTTATATAGAATAGAATTTGATATTCCATGCCATTTCTTATATATCTTCAATCTCATTTCCTTTGTTTTAATATTTGAAAAATTCAGCTGTAAATTTTTTAACAGAAAGTGATTAATTGATGAATTGATTAATTGTAGGCAGTCCTATCAGCTACTTCCGTGGATAATTAACAAAAAGTGATTACCAACATTCCAATACACAAAGACTAACCTCAATCCAAAGTAAAAAAGAAGACAGTAGCAATAGGCATAGAATTCTTTCATGGTCAATATACACTAACCTCAATTTCACACATCACATCACATTAAAAAGCAAAGTAGAAATATGTAATCAGCAACCATGTATTCCAAATTAATAACCTGTAATCAAGTAAAGGGTACTGCTGATGGAGGTTGGACATTAGATTGTTGGGATGCCAACATCTTTTTCATTTACTTGACATTCCACAGCAAATAAATGATCTTTCAAAGCTTGATTTTCCTCTCGAGTTAAACGTAGCTCAGACAACAATTTTGCTTTAGATGAGATACCTTTAAAGTCCTTTGGCTTAACCCCGCCTTCAAAACCAACCACATGACTACAGTTTTGAGGGCCAAAGCATCTTTCTACAACATCGATATTAGAAAGAGAGGGCTCAGACTGCACTAAATCTTGGATTTCGGCCTACAAAAATATATTACAATGATTTACCAAAATCCTACATAATTAATACAAACACATTTCATGTTGTATACTTTACACGCATATATTTTTCAATTGTTTCAGGTTCAACAAGCTTGTCTTTCTTCTTTCGAGTCTCAAAGAAAATGGTTGCCATGTTTGATGGATTGCCATCTTTCCCTCCCTTAATAGTAATAAACAAGTCAAAACTCCTCAATATAAAGAGAAAAATAGAATAAAAAGGAAAAAGAAAAAGATAACAAAATAATTTATAAACATAAATGTCACCAATTATAACACCTTTTGATAAATGATTTCTCTAATAGGCCTGCTACCAGTATGATGAGGCATTTTCAACTTAGCCCTATTTTCTGCATTTCTTTTGCTTGTTAACTATATTTGTGAAATAAAATAAGTCACATTAGAGTTTTCACAAATAAAATTACAGTAAAAATTACATAATGTTACAACACTATACTATATGATACCTTAAACTTCTTAGTAGAAAAATGTTCTTTGACCAACCATACCCATTGGCTTTTGTCTATCCCTTTAGGCACTTTCCGAAGAGCTTCTTGGATTGCCTTACACCGCACATGTTCTATATGCAATTCTCCCCTATGCTTGTTCCATAAATTATGCATCCAGTCTAAAACATCTTCATGATGAAGAGCCATATCATCGCTCTCAAATTTATCCTACAAAAATAATTTTGCATATTTATTCTACTATATTGATAACACGTCACTAGCAATTAACGAGTAACTTATTTGCGTAAAATAATGAGTATCACTTACCACAATAGCATCCTACATGTGATGAAACTTATCTTTGGGAATCTTTTTTCCATGATGGTACTGCTAATGGACATATATTGCAATCACAAACAATTCTTCCCAAGTTTCTAGAGAAAAATTTGTGATTCTTCCCAACAGTTCGTTTATTGTGAAAAGTCACTTTCAATTTTTCACCCGATTCAAGTGTTGCAACTTCTTTACACTTAAATTTTCCTTGTACTTTTTTTGTTCTTTTGAACAGAATCTGAACCTACATATGAACAATTGAGCAATATATTAAAATATTAGACAAAAGAATTAAATGGACATCAAAGGAAAATAAAAACAACTCAATTAATGCAAATGAATATTAATGTTCATCTAAATTGTGATTGATGTTTGAGATTCTTGCATATCTTGATGGTTGTCTTAAGTCACTTGATTAGTTTGTACTCCATGATTGTCTTGAGTCACTTGATTAGTTTGTATTCCATGGCTGTCTTGCCTTACTTGATTAGCTTGTTCTTTTAATTCTTCTTGAACCATTGGGTTGGTTTGTACCCTTTGATTATCTTGCACCACTTCATATGCTTGGTGGAATTGAATATCATCTTCAGTATTGTCTTCTGAATGTTCATCCTCAAGTGTAAAATGGTTGTTCTTAGTTGGAGGATTTCCCTATCCCATAAATGAAGCATGATTTGATCTAACACCAATGGAAGTATTTTGTTTAGACATCCCAAAAGAGCATAAAGATCTCAACCCCTTTCCTCATCCCCTTCCTAAAGCACCAAGTGGAAGAAATGCATGTTTGACAGTCTTTAAATTGGATGATGTCCCATTTACAATCCTTGACTTCATATTCAATCTAAAAAAATGTCATGTTAATAAAATTGAATATTCATGCTAATATTCAATAAAAGTGTCATATTCATCAAAATATGAAAAAAGTTTATAATCATTACCACACCTTTATTAGTTCTTATTCTTTTATTATGAGTTGGATTTTCTACTTCATCAACACCACAATTTTTTTTCATGATCTCATAGGAATCACATGGAAGCACCTTCTTTACTACACGCCAACCTATATTTACATTATCATTAGCATAAAAGACTTGAGAGGCTTGGTCTGCTAATACATAAGGCTCATTTATTTTCAAAAAATGTCCCCAATTAACACTTATAGTGTCATATTCATCTCATTTAATTCCTTTTCCTTCATCATAAACATCAAACCAATTACATCGAAATAAAACAACTCTTCTCCCCATGAGAAATTGTAATTCAATGATATTAGTTAGAACCCTATAGTAATCAATGTTACCACTTTCTTTTTCAGCCTCACCAACTACAACCATCCCACAATTTTGAGTTCTTAAATTGTTATCATATTCTTCAGCATGAAACCTGTATCTATTCATAATGTATCCATTAAAATGTGTGGCATATTGGGTAGGACCACGTGATAATGAGAGCAAATCTTTCGCAGTCCGACTACCATTCTCTTTATGCAATTCTACAGCCTATGAAGAATAACTCAAAGGCATTATCATGAGTAATCGCTCACTTAATGACATAATTTAGGTCTAATTGATACTTACCTTAACCTTAAACCATTCAATGAATTACTTATTCTATTCCCCATCAGAAAGGTGTTCAGAAGTGTCCACATGAATTTGTGAAAACTCACTAAAAAATTAAGGTGAAACACATCATGTAAAATTGAAAATAATTATGAAGGAAAAGTGTTATGCATAAGATTCAAAAGGAATAGTTACATACTCTAGAAATGGTAGAACTTCATTGCAATTCTTTAAGATATATATATGTGCCTGCTCCATTTCATTAGCTTCAAGATCACAATGTTTTTTAGCTCCTAAAACTCTTCCTGATTGATTAAATAAAGATAAACCACCATCATAATTCTTTGCACCACCATCATAATTCCTTTCAGGCATATTAAACCTTGTGTCCATTCTATGTAGATATCTTGAGCATAGGGTCATGCATTCATTGGCAATGTATCCTTCTGCAATAAAACCTTCTGGATAAGCCCTATTACCAATGAGAGATTTCAAAAAAGGCAGCCATTGCTCTACAGTGTACATCCATCGATAATGAACAGGACCAGTAATCTTAGCTTCATTAGCTAAATGGACAAGAAAGTGCACCATGACATCAAAAAATGAAGGAGGAAAAACCTTTTCTAGCATGCAAAGAGTTACAGGTATTTGCGCTTCAATTTGTTCTAACCCATCCATGCTAAATACCTTTGCCCCAAGAGCATTAAAAAAAAGGACAACTCAATAAGTGGCTCGCAAACTAATTTAGACATCATACCGCATAAGGCAATAGGGAGTAAATGTTGTAAAAGAACATGGCAATCATGACTCTTTAAACCAAAAATCTTATGCTCTTTAAGGTTAACACATTGAGAAATGTTGGATGAAAATCCATCTGAAACCTTTAAATTCTTTAAGAAGCTACATAATTTGTGCTTCTCTTCATGTGATAACGTGTAACATGCAGAAGGTAATTCATATTTATCTCCCTTTTTTATTGGGTGCAATTTTGGCCTAATGTTCATTGCTTGCAAATCTAGCCGTGATTTGATGGTGTCTTTTGTCTCCCCCTTGGCATTCATGATTGTGCCCAAGATATTATCACATATATTTTTTTTGATATGCATCACATCTAAATTATGCCGTAACAAAGAAGTTTTCCAATAAGGAAGTTCAAAAAAAATATTTTTTTTATTCGATTTATCCTTTCTATCATCATGTGATATCTTAATCCTCTTTTTAGGATCCTTTGTCAACTTTAATCCATCATGGTCCTACACTTGACTAAATATCTCAACACTAGATCGCACCTTTGGAGGTAACCTTCGCTCCTTAGTGCCATCAAATGACTCCTTATCATTCCTCCATTTGTGACTAAGAGGAAGGTAATGTCAATGGCCCATGTAACATTGCTTTTTACCATGGGCTAATCTAATTGAGCAAGTGTCTTTATTGCAAGATGGACATGCCAATTTTCCTTTTGTACTCCATCCAGATAAGTTTCCATAAGCAAAAAAGTCCGAGATAGTCCATAACAACGATGCATGCAACTTAAAATTTTGCTTAGTTGATGCATCATACGTCTCAATACCAAATTCCCATAACACCTTCAATTCATCTATCAAGGGTTGGAGATAAACATCAATTGCATCTCCTGGACTATGTGGACAAGGAATAACCATTGATATAATGCCATCTCATCAATCCACCAACTCTTTGATCATGATGCCATCTTATTAGAGAAGATATTTTTGTAGACATAAATAAACTTTGAAGCCTAGGCTGTAGTGGGAATTAGCATAAAGTCTTTAAAGGGTTTCTCTTACCATTATTACACTTGGGTTCTCCACTATGTTTCACCATTTTCAATCTAGATGCACCACAAACCTTATAAGAATCAAGATACTTATCCGTTTTCCAATACAGCAATCAGTCATTTATACAAGCATCAATTTTATTATAAGAAAGCCCAAGGTCTCGAATTATCTTCTTCGCCTCATAATATGAATCGGGCAAATTGGATCCATCGGGCAACAACTCTTCCTTCAATATTTTTAACAACATTGTAAATGACTCATTACTCCAATGACCAAGACTTTTAATGTGAAGTAATAAGTATAGGATAAATATGAAAATGACTATGAAATCTTAAGCTCTTACAAAGTAAGATGCTAATTGAATCATTCAAGCCTTATATGCAATTTTTAACTAAAACCAATCTAAAAAATATAGCTTACAAGATAAAAGACATCATTATCAAATAGTAGGTAAGATATCATTATAGGGATAGATTCACCAGCCAAGGAATCACAGCTTATTTACCTAGTACCCGTTCAATAGAAGTCTTTCAGTTGCCACAAACAGTTCTACCACAGTACCAATATTATACCAAATAGCAGCATTACTGTAGTGTAATTAGCATACAAGAATGAATTACTTAAAATGATCATCAAAAAAATTAAATAAAACATACAGTAGCATTCCTGCAAATTAAATAAAAATTGTTCATCAGTTAATACAGATAACATTTAAAGCTAAAAACATTTAATTTCCAATTGCTTACAACTTTGAAGACTTATTGACAAAAGCTTCAAATTTTCTTACACCAAGATTAAAGCTAAAAACATTTAATTTCCAATGTGTTTATCAGTTTATGTTTCTACTGGAGATAGCCCACATGTTTCCTTTGTAGCAAGTAATATACAATATATGTATATAATAGGTAAAAGAGAGAAATATTTAGAAAAGGGAAAATAAAATTTCAATTTGAAAGCAAGCTTTGGATCTATAGACTTTGTCGGATGTAAGACTTTATTAACTAGCATTTTTAAGGTTTAATGTCCCATAGACTGTACAAGTGTAGTGGGTGATGTATTAATTTTCTTTCCCAATAGTATAAAATTATAAGGATTTACCTGTTGATACGTACAAATAATATATATTAATTAATTAGTGAAAGATAATAAGGATGCTGATTGAGCATCAGTGAATATATCATTCTATACAGTAGAAAAATAGATATTTAAAATGATAGAAAAGGATAGGGAGGTATTAAAACGCTAATTGAGCATCAGTTTTTGTCTAGCATCAGCAATTAATTGATCAAAAAACAAAGCATTTGTACATAGTTGAAAGTAAAAACCAATTTCCAAAAAAACCAGAATCTAACCCCAACAGACCCTCCTGCAATTCACATTAATAAACCTACCCCTTTCATTATAGATAAAAACTAAATGCCTGCATAGAAACCAAAGAAACATTCTGCAGATCAAGATTGCAGGCCCCCAATCAAAACACTAATATAAGTAGATTTAAAACTTGTAGAAAAATAAAAGTTATTAATTTTTAAATCAATCCTTTATTACTAATATGGAGAACTTATAGATGGAACACACAATTCTACCATAGTAGCAACATTCCTGCAATATAATTACCATAAAAAGAATGAAATACTTAAAATGTTTCTTAAAAAACTTAAATAAAACACACAGCAACAATATAAGAGGGTATTATTAAAAGATGGCTAACATAAGCATAGCCCGCAAGGAAACTAAATATGTTGTTCAGTTACTTCCTGAAATTTCCAATTAATTAATTGAGAATCTGTATTGTGTTTCTTTTTTGAAATTTAAATGGTAAAACTCAATAGAATTGCATAGCCAAAAGAAGAGATATAAAAGCCGCCTAAAATAGCAAAACAACAGAACCAAAAACACGGCAACATAGCAAAATAGAACCGCAGAGCTAGAATAAGAGATATAAAAGCTAGGACCTCAACACGATCACACAAAATTGACAAACTAAAACAAGGCAAAAAGGGACCACGGTCAAAATTCATGAAACATTTTAATTTATCCCTATCCTTAAAACTTGTAATCTAAAAGAAAGAAAGAACCCGATTAATTGCCAATCAACTTTATAAATGTGAAAGAAAGAAAATAACTAAATAATTTAGCCACTCTTTAAGAAGTGCTTACCTTCATGAAATATTAGTGTTTCAATTTAAAATATGAGTCCAAAATACAAGAAATCTTATATAAATATCATTATAGAAGACAATACTTTCAACCAAAGGACATGTGCTTTCCACCTTAAATAACAAAATATTTGAAATGGATATCTAATAGCCAACACAATTCCAGTGAATTTACCATCACAAGTATATGAAATTCAGACTTAGTAAATTTCTTAGTTCCTATTAATTATCAAGCAAGCAAGCAAGGTATGCATATCAACTCAAAATGAACTAGATAACAAAGCTAAACATTGATAATTGTGAAATTAATGATGTTTTTAATATGTTTTTAGGTATTTAATTGAGTTAATTTAGTGTTAATTTGGTTAAATTTTAGTTTAATTGGTTAAATTAATATTTTTTTATTATACTCTAACAGTATATATGGGAGAAAATTTGATGTATGTTTACTTCAATTAAATCTTAATTTGATTCATGTTTACTTAATTTGAGCTTATTTATAAAAGTTTAGAAAATTCTTAACATACCGATTAGTTTTTAGAATTGAATTAGATTTAAGTTCGTTATCTTCGCATGTTATTAGAGTGATTAGTTCTACAAAATCACGCTCTAGGTGGCTTGGGCTAATAAAGGATTAATTATATAAATTAATTTTAGAATGTATAGCCATATAGAATGTGAATTTATTCTCTTATCTTTTAAAAATAAGAGATTATGTTTAAATCAATGATAAGATGCAACACCATGGTGGGGTTGTGGATTGATTGTGAATTATGTGGGGTTGTAGCTAATTTGGCGACAACAATGTTGTTGCTAATTTGAGGACAATAATGTTATAGCTAAGTTGGCAAAATACAATTATATTCCTACACCAATATTGGCGACAATATTGTTGTAGTTAATTGGCGACAACAGTGTTGTAGTTAATTTGCGACAACAATATTGTCGCTAATTAAGGAAATATTTTATTTCATATTTTACTTTTAACTATTTTTATATAATTAAGGAAATATATTATTTCATATTTTACTCATTAAGTTAATACTAGAATTATAGAATTTTATAATTCTAGAATTTTTATTTGATTATTTTTATATAATTTTAATTTTTAATATTTAAATTTCATTTACATTTAATTAAACCATTTATTTTAATAAATTTAACTAACTAAATTAAAATAATTATTATATTTATATTTAATAATATCAATTATGATTAATTATTATAAGTTATGTAATAAAATAATTAAATTGAGAGAATATAGCACTCATAAAATTTTTAGCTTGGAAAAATGCTATAGTCAATTTTGCTATAGCCATGTTGTAGCTAAATTTATAAATTTTTGAGCGGGATAAAAAGAAGTATTGGCGGGTTTCATTTTTTCTAAATCCCTAATACCTTACCCTTAAGTGTTGCTGCCCTCTTATCCTCTTTCCTCTCTCTCATTTTACTTCAAAATAGGGCTTGTATGCATGGAGTTCGTTGAGGTCGCTGAATGATTACAGAAGAGGATGGTGTCTTTCTCTAGTCTTCAGTCCAAGTCCCCTAGTGAAATTCCCATTATGTTCGATTGTTTCAGGTTCTAATTATGTCCTGTCCTGCTCTTGTTTCAATATGATTAAAGTTTGCTGCTTTTAGTTATGCGTTTCTCTTTCTGCCTTTCCTTCTGTGCGTCTAATGTTTCCCATGTTTGGTCAAGTAGCTGATGACTTTTCTTTGTCTAAAGCAAACAAGAAGATGATCATGAGTTTCCCTCTGAAGGATTATCCCCACTCGCAGGGTTTTTTTTTCATTTTTGATTTCCCTTTATATTTATCTATAATCACTGCCTTATTTGATCTCTTTATGTTTATGATTCCTTATACATTGTATCAATTGGATGTTGCATTCATGAGTAGGTGTATGGCCATTGCTTTCCATCTTCTGGCGAAAATTAACTCATTTCTAACCCTAATTTTGTCTCAAATTTGAAGAGAATTATCAGTGCATGAAGAATGAATGTGTGTATATATTAATATAAGCCAGTGAAAAACAAGAGTAATTTCTAATTATTCTTGTTGACCTCTTTCTAAAGTCATTTTTACTTAGAAATAGTGAAAGAATGGAAAAATAAAAAGAGCAAGAAAAGAGCATGTGGGTGGGTAGCTGACTATAGTGGTGGACTTAATGCTAACACACGCAAACGATACTGCCTTTTAATTTATTGGGTACTAAGAACTGAAAGTTATAGAAAATTCTTATAGATCTCATCATTTATATTCACTATCTCAACTTTTTCTCTTCATTAGAGCATTACAGTTCCCTAAAAAATTCCTTTGGGATTCCCAGAAAATAGAATTTGAAAAATAATAAAGATGTAACCACGATGAGTTAGTCTTGTGTCTATAACTTGACTTGAAGTGATTCTTCCAGTGATTTTTAGAGTTATGATTAGGTATTATTTATACCGCTCAAAAGGAAAAAGAAAACCAGCAAGGATATGCTGGATTGTATTGTAAAAATTAGAACTTTACCTGACGTGGTAGTGGCTAAACGAGTGCAAGCAAGAAGAGCACCATCTTGATTCTCTCTTAGCCTTTTAGGAGTCTCTCCTCAAAATTGAAGTAATTGTTGTTGTTATTGATTTTATTGATACTGATGCTGTTGTTGTTGCAATAGCTGTTGTTGCCTCCCTCGTCGTTTAGCAGCAGGTACCCAAGTGCTCTTAACATGGGTTGGGCACTGAAACCCTCGGCTTTTATAACAAGTTCTACATCTCAAATGAACATAGTCTTTCTTAGCTTGGTTACCACAATCTTGACAGTTCATTCCTCCACCAACTCCACCCTGCCTCATCACCGTAAACTCTCCTCCTGATCTTGATGACTCATTAGATAAGCTTCTTCTACTAAGATGCACTCCAAACGAGGAGTAGTTGTTCATGTTTTGCCGCTGCTGACCTCGACAGCTATGAGGCACATGCATGGCTTCTTTCTCCTCCTTTTCAACCTTACGCATGGCAAGGTAAAAAATCCTTGACCTTATACCACAAGCTAAGAGTGTAACTTTTATGTTATTCATCAAAAATGTCATTGGATTTGAGGTATGCTTGTAAAAAAATTTTTTAAGAAGATATAAATAGCTAGATTGTCTGGCATATTCCTTGTTTTTTTTCTGTTTTTATTGTAGACATCTGATACATGCTAAAAAATGTTGGAGATTTTAACAAACTCTGATTTGGTTACTCAAGAGTTTATTTTGAGTCCATTGCAATTTGGTATGCCTTAACTCTAGACCACGTTCTTTTTGCTTGGTAACACTTCCTTCCCTACCTCTCTCCTGCCCTCTCACTTGTATTTTCTTGAATGTTTCTTGATTGGTGCCTCCTTATCTCTTAAAATTAAAAGTTTAGAGCATATTCATTTGTATAATATTTTTTTGAAATGTATTCGATACTTTGTTTGGAACCTTGATCTATTGCATCTGTGCTATAAATGAGAGAATCAAGTAACTTTACTTCTCTGAAGTATCTTGAGAGATCGAAAATATGGTTTGAGTGGGACAAATCAATCTCTATCTTTTGGTACAAATCCCGATATGGTTAAACATAAATTGTATGGTCACAGTATGAAATGATTGCTCTTTAAGTTCAAACTTGTGATGCTCAATCATCTTTTGGTACATGTCAAAGAAATTTTCAAATATAAAAACAATTCACAGTTTTATTTTATTTATTTGTTTTGTACAAATTGGCCAAAGTATGATGGCTAGTGCTTCTGAGTTGTGACAAGCGACCATTGGAGAATTATGTCATAGATGTTACCATAGAAAATGATCTCTTTAATCTCAAATATTAATCTATAACTTCTTTTTCTTCTTGATTTGCTGTACAGGCAAAAGGAAAATCTTTATCCTTTTGGTTTAAAGTCTTCAATCACGAGATTCTTTTGTCTTTAGGCCTATTATTTGAGATGCCTGCTTGTAAAAGAACTATTTTATACTGTTAATCTTTTTACTGGAAGCTTGTGTTCATAATTCATTTTTCTGTTTGGTTAACATAGGAGTTGCTCATAACATAAGGTTGAGATGATTTTGATTTGATTTAATGTGCTTTGGGATTAATATGGAGAGAGCCTTGTTTAGTAGACTTAGTCATCTTCTATCCTAACTTGAATTGTATGGTTTTATTTTCTAAATCTTGTGATGTTGCTCATGTCATTGTGGTTGGAGTTTAGTTTGGTGAAGTTGTAGGAAGAAAACGGTATTAGTTTGGTGTTTATTTTAATTATAAATTTCTATTAGCTGTAAATTAGTAAGATTTGCATATGAGCCATATATCATCAATTAAATTTCAAGTGAAGATGTGAACAAAAATGAATTATAAATTTCGCTTACTAATTTTCATAGTAAGATTTCTTATCTAATTAAGATCTATATGTGCAATGTTTTTTTATTTACAATTGCTTATTGGAAAATGATTTACAATTGATGCCACTGTTGAATAATTGAATAATTACAATTGTTGCCATTGTTGAACTTAATCTTTTTTTCTATTTACTTTTTTTTAATTGCACATTATTTGTTTATGCTAAAATTCATCAATTTTTGTATATTTTCTTAACGAGTGACATGCTAGTCTTTGAGGTTTTTTTTTATATAGTTCTTGCAAAATAGCAACTAGTTTTATCAATCTAGAGTAGGATCAATTGATTTATTTAAAATTGACTAGATGAGTTTTCCTAGGTTAAGTCTATACTTTTCTTTTGGATAAAAAACTAAAAATTTTGGAAGAAAAATGAAAGTTACTGTGTGCTGCTTTATTGATCTTTGTTTTAAAAGCTTTCGATTTTCATTTCTTGTACATAGTCCATGTATTTTCATGGTAAAATCCCGTTTGGATGCTAATTTAACATAAATGTCCATATCAACTTTTATAAATTGAGTACGGAAATTACAGACTTATAGTCCCCACATCATTAGAAAAATGGTTTATATTATAATGATGAATATGTGTTACGTTGCTTTTTATAATAAATGAGGGGAACAAAAACCATTGATCTCAAATTGTGTCTAAGTTGTGACTTTTTGAAATTAATTTCGTTTTGTAATCAAAAGCAAAATGAGAAAATTTTCTCTTTTTCATTTATTGAGAAATTATAGGCTGTGCTTCCTGCTTCCCTTAGCTATTAAGGATGATATTATTATCAGAAATCGTAACTGTTGTTAGATCAAACAATTTCAATCATTTGAACTACACGCGATTTATTAGTCTGCTTCTTACGATAATGCCTATGTTGCCCTTTGGTATTAGCCTAGTCTAGAGGGAGAAATAGGTGGGGACGCTCGGCTATATATTTTAGAGTCCAATGACATTTTCAACCATGGTATTGCTTTAAAGTACGAAGTTTAGGGAATATGGAATTATCTGAGCCAAATCCTAATAGATGGAAGTCAATATAGGTAGTAGCTGGCATATTAGGATGGGTGCTGGGGGGTGATTTTTTTTACTGTGTTTACTATGCATTGAAATTTGAGTTTTCATGACAGTTCAATTCTTTTTGCAGTTCAATTCGAGTTTTCATAATAGTCATCAAGTATATTTTCCAGGTTACAATTATTTCCTATTTGATTCTAAAAGCTTCATTTGGTTCTAGAATATATGGTGATCAAAGTCATGGTAAAATCCTAATTAACCCATTTATTGGGTTTGGTATTGAAGTTTCTGCATGTTACCTATTAGCCACCACTCAACATAGGTTGCATACTTTTAGCATCTTTTTAATGCATGCAAAAATGTTGGTATACAATTATTTCTTATTTTTGATCCATGCATCATTTGATTACTCACAATGAGCTTTTATGCTATTGTTATTTTTAATTTGATTTAGAAATCTTAATTAATTTTGACACAAGGTAGCGTATTAGACTAGACTTGCTTATCATTCCAATTCCATAGTCATGCGATAGATTGATAAAACCCCATAAACAACGAAAGCTAAGCTTTTTAAGATATGATATTTTTCCTAGAAATCTAAAAAAAGATGATCCACTACTTACGTTTAATGGGTTTGTATTAATTTTCTATTTGTTTCTCAAAGCTTGCACTTGTAATATTTTACCACTATGCAGATTGAGTTTTAAGTTGAGATTTGTGATGATCATAAACAAGAGATGGATCGACGGGTCAGACAAATCCAACAATAAATGGAGATGTAACAACTTTTTTCAGCAGTAGATTTAGGAGCAGATGTATCTATTTACATTATAGTTATAAGTATATAGTATGATATTTTGGGTGACATTTGTTATTGTTATATATGCGTATATTATTTTAGATATACAATTAATGATATCCATTTGTAAATAACATTCTTTTCATGAATATATATATTTTTGTATTAAATATTAAGTAATCTATAAATACAAATTTGTCATTTGTGGTTTATCATTTAAATGAAAAAATTTTCATATTAATTTAAAAATAAAAAAATAATTTTAATTTAGCGAGGGATTAGCATGTTTGAACAATAGCTATTTAGCATTAACAACGTCGTAGCAATATTGCGATAAAAATACTATCGTCGCAAAATTTTGCATGAACAATATCGTAGCAATGTTGCGACGAATATATTATCGTCGCAAAATTTTGCATGAACAATGTCGTAGCAATGTTGCTACGAAAATACTGTCATCGCAAAATTTTGTGTGAACATTGTTGTAGCAAAATGACGACAAACATTTACCAACAAAGCTCTATCATCGCTAAAATTTGGCGACGACGTCTTGTTGTAGCTAAATTCTGCTGCAACGACTTTTGTTTCAAAATAAAAGTTGTCACTAATTTGTCGTTAAATTGATTTAGCGATGAAAAAATATCAAGTCGTTGCTAATTTGCATTTTTTTAGTAGTGAAATGAGCACTATAGAATTATTGACCAAGAATTTTATCATATATAAGATGATATGGTTTGTTAAAATTTACAAAAATTGGAGTCATAAATATAGTTGGAATTTAAATACATCACTTATTAAAATGTGACGATCGGAAATGTGCATGTTTCAGCTCAAATCTAGTTAAATGACAATCGCATCTCATGATATAGGATTTTGATAGGATTATAGATTAAGGGTTAACCATAATCGGGAGTACAAACCTTGATTGGATGATGATTTGTCATAATCCATTTAGAGTAATTCCTCCTATCATAGATTTGCAAAGGCAATAAATTTAGGTTGACATGGTTGGATATTTTTTGCTGTTGAAATTCTTGGTAATGCAACACCTGAAGTGGAAACATGCTCGTGCTTTGATAATGACATGTTTTGGTGAAATTTTATTTGTATCTCAATCATCAACTATAGTCCACTTGATGTATCTAAATCTTCTAGAGGATTTAGAAATAGTTGGCAAATATAGTTTGGCATTAGCTTATCTTGTGTAGACAATATGATCCAAGGTAGCCTAGTTTTGGGTTACTCGATGATAAGGAAATAGCATATTATTGACAATGGGTTTGGATTTTGAAGCTTCGATTATGAATTTCTCATTTTTTTCTCAAAGATTCTTCATGATTTTCCAATTATTTTCGAATGTTTTCAAGTGTTTTACAAAATAAGCATAAAAACCTAGTTTTGAACCTTTAGTAGTTGCAAATGGCCGTCTTTAGGTCCCTCTCTCTTGCACAGGCCAATTAAGGGTATATTGGAAAATTTTGGAGTTAGTGTTGATGGACAGCCGCCCCTCAATAAAGGACGCTCGTCTCTATATCAAAACCAAAAATTCCCACATTTTTAAATTTTCAAAAATGCAGTTTTGATTCCAAAAGATGGGGTTTCGAATTTACAAGACTTTATCCCTATATTTGGAGAGTTTTGAATTGGAATACAACTCAAACTCTTCCTAGGTATAAAGTCTATTACCTAGGTTTTAAAAAAAAAAAGAGGAATCACTTTTCTTTTAGAGAGCCACCTTAAAGGAGAAGAAGGTTGATTTCTTTCTCTTTCTAACCTTTTGCTCTAGAAATTCTTGATTGAAACACACACACAAACACAAGCAAATTTTGTACTTTGTTTTTTAGAATAATAATCACAAATTAGAGTGGACATGTGGACTACAATAATCACAGAGTCAGGATATCTCGAGGGTAACATTCTTAGCTCACTCTTACTTTCTCTCTCTATAATTCAATTTGCACAATCACATGGTTCTTTTGTATGTATTGACATGTTTTAATTACTGTAATTTGAATGATATGTATGTTTATTTAAGGTGTGATGTGTTTTCAAAATATTAAATATGTTAGAGGCATGATAGGTTCTTAGATTCCTCTATTGTCGTATATGTGAAGTTTTTCTCTTATTTTTTTGATTCTGTAATTACATGATTTTATTGTAGGTGATGTATGTTGGAATGTTATAAACTAATTTCAATATGATTTAGGACCCTAGGGATGCATGTTAGGGTTAGAAATTCATTTTGCATCATTTCTTGAATTTTTGCTTTGATTATACATTTCTAAATCTATCCAGAAGTGATGGGTAGGAAGACAGCCTGAGGATGGTCATTTGTCATTTGATGAATGAAATGTTCTAGGCCTGTCTCTCCGTCTTATCCTTTGCTTCCCTGAAGCCATTGCTTGCCTATTTTGGCTATCTATGAGAGTATTTTGAGACTTTTTTTACATATATTTTATGCTTTTATGTATTTTTTATATGATTTATTTGTTTCTTATCATATTTATGCATTATTTGATGTGATTTTGTGTCTGTATGATGTGATTTATACTTGAGTTTATTCATTTTGTCTAAATAAGCATGTAATTATTTTATCATGTTATTGAATGAGGCTAATTAATTTGTCCTTTTGGTATGATTTTTCAAGTACTTGGTGCCTTTGCTACAGAGGGTTTTTGTGTTTTTTTTTGCATAGGAAGTCATACTCCCGAGTTGGTCACCATCTTCACCCCTTTGTTACCTCAGTTAATTATTCTTTATCTTTTGTTTACCATTATTTATTTATTATTTAATTTTTGTTATTATTTGTTTCTTTGATATTTTAGTTTGGATGTATTATTTTTTTGGAGTTGTAACAGGTAGTAAAGAAGGATTTTTTTGCATGAAAAAATAAAAGACACTAAAGTGTTTTCCATTAAGTCAATTGGGGTTTTTTCAAAAATATGGACCAATGTCAAATTTTTTAGCCCAAATCCAAACAGAATAAACTTATGATTTTTTGTAAAATATGTATGAGGGAATCAATGTTCACATCCCAAAATAACTCCTTGATTTATGTATGTATATTTATTTGTGCTTTGATATTGTTGGATAATTTACTTATGTAATAATGTTTAGGTAGGATTTAATTTTAACCATTTATTTCTTTTTGCTTGAATGGGATGTTTACTTAAATTTCATCACTTACATCGTGTGAAAGAGGAGAGGGGATTAATTTTAAAACTCAATTATAAAATAATACCAAACCAAGAAGCCTAATAAGAGTCGTTTCCTAAACAGTAATCTCTATTTTGGCATCAAAGGTTGAGATTCCTTTCCCAATGTTCTATTGGGTGGTGACTCTATGACACCTACCTCTTTTAGGCCATTAATAGATGCTTTCATGCGTTAACAACCAATAATAAATTGGGCTTGATCCCCTTTTATTATAAAGTGGCAAATTTATGAGTTAAAATGAGCCTTCTCCAATCTCAAGCCCTAAAAATGGGCCTCTGAAAACCCCACTAGAAATGAGCGGCGAGTCTAGTATGTATCACAATGGTAACTCCACTAGGGATTGAAGAGACCTTTCTTCAAAAAGCATCTTGGTTAAGTTCTTTATAATTGAGTTTTATTCATTAATCCTATCTTTTTTCAAATTGCATTCCTTGCATTCATCTTAGAGCCTTAAAATTAAGCTAAGCATCCCTTTTTAGCCTTTGTGCTATCCTAAAGCACCTCTTACTTTCACTTAATATAAGGAGGTGCCAAGGAGACCCACCAGCCCAAGTCCAGTACCAAATGGTATATAAAATGGTGACCCATCGATCATTATGCTTGTGATGAGCTAGACCTATTGGCAAGGACCATGCTTAGGTAGCATTAAAATTTCATCACCCTTAACTGAAGTCCATGTAATGACAATAACAACTTTCCCTAGGTTGTATAACCATAATAACTTTTGCTTACTATGTGGACCTTTTTGTATTAATCAAACTCAAACAAATTAGTAGGGTACCAGTCAAAGGTTGTCGTGCCCTGGCAGGCCCAACCCAATCTATATGAATTAACTAAAATATGTAATGGTCAAAACCTATACGCCTGTTCTTTTAAATAGAGAGGTTATGCTGTTGATTTTTCACTATGCACTATAAGTGCTCATTGGATTCCTTAATGACCTATGGGCTAAGCCTACCTAAGCAAGAGACTGCACGACCTCCTAGGTGGTGGGTGTTAAGGTTTAAAGGCTTTTGTTATGCTTTTGTGTGGTTGTGATTGACCCCTAATAAAATCATGTATTGCATTCATACATCATGCATATACCATGCTCATCATCATTCACTATGCATCACTCCTAACATCTGACTCTTATAGCCATCATAGACTCATCTAGGTGGTCTAAAGAGTTATAAAATTGCCTAGTTCAAAGATCTATATCCAATTTGTTGAGATCAACTGCGAGTTTAGATTTGAGTTTAAAAGTCAATTTTGAGTTGGGTCCAGTCAATTGTTAAAAAGTAGTTAGGAAACAAGTTTAGAAATGGTAAATGACGAACTGAATGAGACTGGAAGGGGAAATGAGACTAAGGAAGTGGCTGATGACACCACCATATAGTTTCTATTCTTAAGGGAAAGGATGAATGTTACTCCTATTGGGCTTTCATCAGTGAGGGATGACTTATATCGGAGACTAGATAGGCATCTACAATAGTTTGAGGAGAGGATGTTGGCCATGATCGGTGGGATGGTGGCTTTTTGTAGCACCTAATGTTAGAACTCAGCCTATAGCATCCGCTCACGAGACAGTGGAGCTAATGCACATTTGGAATGCTACCGTAGATGATACTACTATGCTTTAAGACTCACCTAGGAAGGAAAAGAGGCATGATCCTAAGGATGACTTCATAGAAGAAGAGAACGAAGATTATGTCCCTCCAATGATAAACATGAAAATAAGAGGTCCAAGTGCTAAGGATCTAGTTATTAGGAAAATGGAAGAAAAGATTAAAGCTATGTCTAGCTTATTATTTACTGGTAGAGGGATGAACCCTGAAGATAGGGATTTGGATGGAGATAAGCTATTACCCAAAAGGTTTAAAATTCCTGATTTTCCAAGCTTTGATGGCACTTCAGATCCTTCAACATATATCAAATAGTATACATTGATCACGACGAGAACCACCTTATTCAAGAAATAAAAGGTGGAATACTTTTGCTTGACTTTGACTAGGCCTGCAATAGACTGTAACCATAGGTTGGATAAGCATACTAAGGAGGATTGAGAACTATTGATCGAGGAATTCCTTAAACAATATGATTGCAGCATTAGTATGAAGTTGCTTTGAAGGACCTTAAGCTATTACAACAAAAACATGATGAATCCTTCCATGAGTATATCACTAGGTGAAGGAACAGGGTGATAAAGATGAAACGGACATAGTTGATCAGGTAAGGTTATTTATTCAGAATGTGAGTTTGTGCTTGAAATATGGTTTAAAGATAAAGGGTCTGAAGGATTGGGAGTCATTAAAGGATATAGCTATAAAGGTTGAAGGAGAATATTTAGCTAGAAGGGTGAGAAAAGGAGGAGTATTGACAATAATAAGGCTATTGGGAATAGTAGTGGCCAGAATAGAGCTAGAAAGGCTACATAAGTGTTTGCTATCGAGGCTAGTCAGCAGCACTATTCTGACCTAGGTAAATCACTATCTTGGGTTTTGAATAGGTTGGTTAAATAAGGGATGCTTTATCCTTTACTGTTGAGGCCTGTAAAGAGTCAAAGGTTACCCTATCATAGGGAAGGTTAGTACTATGAATACCATCAGCACACGAAGCATCTGACTGATTATTGTCGGACTCTGATGAACAAGATTTAGGACTTGATAGATAACAAACAAATTTTAGATCTTGAGAAGACGGATAAAAAAAGAAGGAAGGTTATAATGCTGTGGACCCTCTGGTGTATATAATTGCGTCTAGCTTACCCGAGTGGTATGTGATGAATGACCTATATGGGAATGAGTACTTAGCTGTTACTTGCTCTAGCCCCTAAGTAACAAAGCTAATTGAAGAAATTGGTAAGTTTCTATGATTGATTGTTACGATACTCTTACAAAAAGTGAGGATAAAGGGACTTTGGTGCCTATTAATATCTAGAGTTTAGCCAGTGAATGTGAGGAAGAGTTAGAGGAAGAAAAGAAAGTTAAGGCAGTCACAAGGAGTGGAAAAGTGGCCCCAAAGATTGAAAGGCATCCATCTCTTACTATAGTGCTTACAGAAAAAGGAAATTAAGGATGATCAGATAATCAAGAAGCTAAAAAAGACACGGGCTCTGATAGGTATTTGGGACTTATTGAGGTAGTCTCCTTCAAATAGACAAAGTTAGTGGAGGCTTTGAGTGAGTCTACTATTGCTACCACTATCTCACCCTCTGAGTTGTTGGACTTAGTTAGGGGAAGAGATTCCTCACATTTCCAAAAGTTTTGTGCTAGCTTTAGGTGTTTGCCTTTACTATAGAGATCATGAGCCACAGATCATAGAGGGTGAGCTGGTGCTGGGATTTGAGCTCTTCAATAACATTTTTGATTGGGAACAAGGCATCATCAAGCTAGTTGAGTGTTTTTAGGATGAGGAGATTCTCTTGCACCACTTTGCTTGGGATAAAGAAATGCCAAAAGAGGTTATGATAGAGAAGTTGCTTGCTACCCTCCTAAAAGGCAGAGGGAAGATGGAGGTTGAATAACCATCCAAGGCTGAACTAGAGGTTGGAGAGACGTCTAATGCTTTGGAGAAGACACTTTTATTGATATTATTTTTGTTCTTAAGCTTTTTGATGAGAAAAATGTTTGCTCTTTTAATTATATTAATGAGATGAATAATTTTGCTTACTTGTGTGATAGTTTGTATAATTTCAACATGCATGATTATGATCATAAAACATTCATATTTGACATTAACTCAACAAACATATCTTTATTTAATCTCGGCACTAAAGAAAATCCAAAAGGGATTTTATTAGCATTAGACATGACTCCTAAAGAGAGAAAAATTTAAAAGAATATTGAAAAAAATACGAAAAAGTCTTTACATGGACCTACAAGGACATGCCGGGAATAGATCGAGAGGTTGCTGAACATGCCAATCAAACGTACCCTAGGTATAAGCCAATTAAGTAGAAACTTAGAAGGCTTAGGATAGAATGGGCTGATAAGGTTAAAGATAAGGTCAGGAAGCAAATAGAGGTTAAGTTCTTATTGGAAGTCCAATAACTTACGTGGTTGGCAAATGTAGTCCTTATAGCAAAGAAAGATGGAAGGGTAAGAGTTTATGAGGATTACAGAGATATGAACAAAGCCTGTCCCAAGGACAATTTTCCCTTACCTTACATAGATGTTTTGGTTGATAGTGCAGCTACTTATGCCATGTACAATTTGTGGATAGATATGCCAGGTATAAAAGATTCGGAACAAAATAGTGGATAGGATCAAAATGGCTTTCATAACTGAGTGGGGAACATATGCCTATAGAGTCATGCCTTTTGGGCTAAAAAATGTAGGTGTTACCTACCAAAGAATTGCAACTAAGATTTTAGACGATTTGATCCACAAGGAAGTAGAGATGTAGGTAGATGATATGATGATCAAGTCAATTACTAGGAAAGGTCTTTTCGAGGCTTTAAAAAAGCTTTTTTAGAGGATCAACAAGTATAATCTTCGTCTCAATCGAAAGAAGTGTATCTTTGGGGTCACATCGGGTAAGCTTTTAGGCGATGTGGTGAGATGGAGAGGGATGAAGTAGGTCCCGACATGGTAAGAGCCATTAAGGAGATGCTAATGCTCTAGAAAGAAAAAAAAGTTAGAGGGTTCTTGGGTAAGATTGAGTACATAAGTAGGTTCATTGCCAAGTTATGTGAGGACCCAATCATGGTCCTAATCGGATTATTGTTAATTAATGAGGATTACCATTAATTAAGGCAAAATTGGATTATTTTGCAATTATTGAGGTTAAGTCCCATTAGGAGTATTTTGGTAATTTCAACATATATGTATATTGAGTACGGTTAAAATTAAGATAAAGGAGGGATATAGTTGATGTAAATTAGAAAGTCTCGGGGTTAAGTTGTAAGAAATTGAAAGATTGGGGATTTATTTGTATATAAGGGTATAGTGGGAATTTTGCTTGGTTAAATATTTATCCCACTCAATAAATTAGGGTTTTTGGGAGAGATGGAGATCATTATTTTGGAAGATCTCTCTCTCTCTCTCTTTCTCTCTCTATGGTTATGGTTTGGTGGAGAATGGAGCTAGGGTTAGTGAGTTAGCATCAAAGGTAATGTTTACACATAGGTAGACATAATGATAACATTCGTTTAACCAAGTGCAATGCCTGATATAGAATGATGCTTGCAAGAGAATCAGGTTACCATGCTAAGATAACATGAAGGATGTAGAGTTTGTGAATCTCATATGAGAATTGTATGATATATGTGAAGTAATTATGCCTACCAGGACTAATTTTAGATGCTATATGACTTAAGTACGCCTTTATATTATGAATTAATGTTGATTTCCTATCTTCGGTGACAATGTGATTTAAAGTAATAAGTGGAAATCTTATGCCATTAATAACTATGATGTCTAGCCTATTGATTACAAAGGATTATAAGATGTATGATTTATATTAAGTTAAGAAAAGTAAAGGGTATTAATAGTCAAAAGATGGTCGAAAGAAAAAATCTCTATTTTACAGGGCTTCTTCCTATACTTATGAATTCCATTGGACCCAAAAATGATACATTGGATGAATCCTTTGGATCATCTAATATCAATAGGTTGATTGTTTCACTCTTGTATCTTCAAAAAGGAAAAAAGATCTCTAAGAGCTCTTTCCTGGATCTGAAAGAGAGTACTTGGGATCTCCTAATAACTAAAAAGTGTATCATGTCTGAATCTAACTGGGGTTCGTGGTGGTGGAGGAACTAGATTAGAAAAAAGAGGGATTCTAGTTTTAAGATATCTAATGAAATCATCGATGGAATTGAGATCTCAATCAAAGAAAAAGATATCAAATCAACTTTCTTTTTGTATTTATATAGATGATCTGATCCGCAAAGACCATGATTGGGAATTGTTTGATCATCTTTCTCCAAGGAAGGGGCGAAACATAATCAACTTTAATTCAGGATAACTATTGGAAATTGTAGTGAAAGACTGGATTTATGATCTCATGTTTGCTTTTCATGAAAAAATAGCAATTAAAGTGGAGGGTTTCTTCAAACAACAAGGAGCTGGGTCAACTATTCAATCAAATGATATTGAGCATGTTGCCCATCTCTTTTCAAGAAAGAAGTGGGCTATTTCTTTGCAAAATTGTGCTCAATTTCATGTGTGGCAATTTCGCCAAGATCTCTTC
Source organism: Excoecaria agallocha (assembly GCA_037975025.1). NCBI lineage: Eukaryota > Viridiplantae > Streptophyta > Magnoliopsida > Malpighiales > Euphorbiaceae > Excoecaria > Excoecaria agallocha. The sequence goes on along the minus strand of JBBPFJ010000844.1, from coordinate 8,373 downwards.
ATTAGTTGGGGGAATAATCCGCACGAATCGGATATTTTGAGGAACATATCGAGAGAGAATTGGATTTGGTTAGACAATGTGTGGTTGGTAAACAAGGATCGGTTTTTTAGCAAGGCATGGAATATATCGTTAAATATTCAATATGATTCCATAAGATCTAGTTTCGTTCAAGGAATAAATTTTATCCAATTGAAGGGATCTTCTGATCAATCCAGAGATCATTTCGATTCCATTAGTAATGAGGATTTAGAATATCACACATTGATCAATCAAAGAAAGATTCAACAACTAAAAGAAAGATCAATTCTTTGGGATCCTTCCTTTCTTTGAATGGAATGAATAGAGATAGAATCAGATTGATTCCCTAAATTCCTTTTTGGATATTCCTCAATGTCTCGGCTATTCACGGAAGGTGAGAAGCAGATGAATAATCATCTGCTTCCGGAAGAAGTCGAAGAATTTCTTGGGAATCCTACAAGATCCATTCATTCTTTTTTCTCTGACATATTGTTAAAAGTTCATCTGGGTTCGAATCCTGCGAAGAGATCCACTAGATATCAAAAATTGTTGAAGAAAGAACAAGATGTTTCTTTTATCCCTTCCAGGTGAACTTAAAATAAAGAAATAGTTAATATATTCAAGATAATCACGTATTTACAAAATACCATCTCAATTCATCCTATTTCATCCGATCGGGGATGTGATATGGTTCTGAAGGATGAACTGGATATGCCCAGTTCCAATAAGATTTCTTTCTTGAACAAAAATCCATTTTTTTTATTTATTTCATCTATTCCATTATCGGAATAGGGGGGATACATGTTACACCATGATTTTGAATCAGAAGAGAGATTTCAAGAAATGGCAGATCTATTCACTCTATCAATAACCGAGTCGGATCTGGTGTATCATAAAGGATTTACCTTTTTTATTGATTCCTACAGATTGGATCAAAAATAATTCTTGAATGAGGTATCCAACTCCAGGGATGAATCGAAAAAGAAATCTTTATTGGTTCTACCTCCTATTTTTTATGAAGAGAATGAATCTTTTTATCGAAGGATCAGAAAAACATGGGTCCAGATCTCCTGCGGGAATGATTTGGAAGATACAAAACAAAAAAGAGTGGTATTTTCTAGCAACAACATAATGGAGGTAGTCAATCAATATGGATTGATCCAAAATCTAATTCAAATTCAATATAGTACCTATGGGTACATAAGAAATGTATTGACTCAATTCTTTTTAATGAATAGATCCGATCGCAACTTCAAATATGGAATTCAAAGAGATCAAATAGGAAATGATACTCTGAATCATAGAACTATAATGAAATATATGATCAACCAACATTTATCGAATTTGAAACAAAGTCAGAAGAAATGCTTCGATCCTCTTATTTTTCTTTTCTCGAACCAAGAGATCCATGAATTGGGATCCTAATGCATATAGATACAAATGGTCTAATGAGAGCAAGAATTTCCAGGAACATTTGGAACATTTCATTTCAAAGTAGAAGAGCTATTTTCTTTTTCAAGTAGTCTTCGATCGATTACATATTAATCAATATTCGATTGATTGGTCTGAGGTTATCGACAAAAAAGATTTATCTAAGTCATTTCGTTTCTTTTTGTCCAAGTTACTTCTTTTTTTGTCCAAGTTTCTTCTCTTTTTGTCTAACTCACTTCCTTTTTTCTTTGTGAGTTTCGGGAATATCCCTATTCATAGGTACGAAATCCATATCTATGAATTGAAAGGTCCGAATGATCAACTCTGCAATTAGTTGTTAGAACCAATAGTTCTTCAAATCGTTCATTTGAAAAAATTAAAACCCTTCTTATTGGATGATCATGATACTTCCCAAAAATCAAAATTTTTGATTAATGGAGGAACAATATCACCATTTTTGTTTAATAAGATACCAAAGTGGATGATTGACTCATTCCATACTAGAACTAATCGTAGGAAATCTTTTGCTAACACGGATTCCTATTTCTTAATGATATCCCATGATCAAGACAATTGGCTGAATCTCATGAAACCATTTCATAGAAAGTTCATTGATATCTTCTTTTTATAAAGCAAATCGACTTCGATTCTTGAATAATCTACATCACTTCTGCTTCTATTGTAACAAAAGATTCCCTTTTTATGTGGAAAAGGCCCGTATCAAGAATTCTAATTTTACGTATGGACAATTCCGCAATATCTTGTTCATTTTTCAACAAAATATTTTCTTTGTGCGGCGGTAAAATAAACATACTTTTTTGGAGAGAGATACTATTTCACCAATCGAGTCACAGGTATCTAACATATTCATACCTAATGATTTTCCACAAAGTGGTAATGAAAGGTATAACTTGTACAAATCTATCCATTTTCCAATTTGATCCAATCTATTCGTTCGTAGAGCTATTTATTCGATCGCAGAAATTTCTGGAACACCTCTAATAGAGGAACAAATAGTCAATTTTGAAAGAACTTATTGTCAACCTCTTTCGGATATGAATCTATTTGATTCAGAAGGGAAGAACTTGCATCAGTATATCAATTTCAATTCAAACATGGGTTTGATTCACACTCCATGTTTTAAGAAATATTTACCATCCGAAAAGAAGAAAAATTGTAGTCTTTGTCTAAAGAAATGTGTTAAAAAAGGGCAGATGTATAGAACCTTTCAACGAGATAGTGCTTTTTCAACTCTCTCAAAATGGAATCTATTCCAAACATATATGACATGGTTCCTTACTTCGACAGGGTACAAATATCTAAATTTGATATTTTTAGATACCCTTTCAGACCTATTACCGATACTAAGTAGCAATCAAAAATTTGTATCCATTTTTCATGATATTATGCATGGATCAGATATATCATGGCGAATTCTTCAAAAAAATTGTGTCTTCCACAGTGGAATCTGATAAGTGAGATTTTGAGTAAGTGTTTACATAATCTTCTTCTATTCGAAGAAATGATTCATCTAAATAATGAGCCATCATTGATATCGACACATCTGAGATCATCAAATGTTCGAGAGTTCCTCTATTCAATCCTTTTCCTTCTTCATGTTGCTGGATATCTCGTTCGGACACATCTTCTCTTTGTTTCCTGAGCCTATAGTGAGTTACAGATAGAGTTTAAAAAGGTTAAATCTTTGATGATTCCATCATACAAGATTGAGTTACGAAAAATTCTACATAGGTATCCTACATCTGAACTGAATTCTTTCTGGTTAAAAATCTCTTTCTAGTTGCTCTGGAACAATTAGGAGATTTTTTAAAAGAAATGCGGGGTTCTTCTTCTAGCAGCAACATGTTATAGGGTAGTGGTCCCGCTTATGGGGTTATATCAATATGTTCTAAGAAGAAAATTTTTAATATCAATCTCATCGATCTCAAAAGTATCATACCGAATCCCATTAATCGAATCACTTTTTCGATAAATACGAGACATTTAAGTCATACAAGTAAAAAGATTTATTCATTGATAAGAAAAAGAAAAAACGTGAACGGTGATTGGATTGATGATAAAATAGAATCATTGGTTTCGAATAGTGATTCGATTGATGATAAAGAAAGAGAATTCTTGGTTCAGTTCTCCACCTTAACGACAGAAAAAAGGATTGATCAAATTCTATTGAGTCTAACTCATAGTGATCATTTATCAAAGAATTACTCTAGTTATCAAATGATTGAAGAGCCGAGAGCAATTTATTTACAATACTTAGTTGACATTCATAAAAAGTATCTAATGAATTATGAGTTCAATACACCCTGTTTATTAGAAAGGCGGATATTCCTTGCTTATTATCAGACAACCACTTATTCATAAACCTCATGCGGGGTGAATAGTTTTCATTTCCCATCTCATGGAAAACCCTTTTCGCTCCGCTTAGCCCTATCTCCCTCTAGGGGTATTTTAGTGATAGGTTTTATAGGAACTGGATGATCCTCTTTTGTCAAATACCTAGCGACAAACTCCTATCTTCCTTTCATTACAGTATTTCTGAACAAGTTCCTGGATAACAAGCCTAAGGGTTTTCTTATTGATGATAGTGACAATATTGATGCTAGTGACGATACTGATGTGAGTGACGATATCGACCTTGACTTTGATACAGAGCTGCAGTTCCTAACTATAATGAATGCGCTAACTATGGATATGATGCCAGAAATAGACCGATTTTATATCACCCTTCAATTCGAATTAGCAAAAGTAATGTCTCCTTGCATAATATGGATTCCAAACATTCATGATATGGATGTGAATGAGTTAAATTACTTATCCCTCGGTCTATTAGTGAACTATCTCTCCAGGGATTGTGAAAGATGTTCCATTCGAAATATTCTTGCTATTGCTTTGACTCATATTCCCCAAAAAGTGGATCCCGCTATAATAGCTCCGAATAAATTAAATACATGTATTAAGATACGAAGGCTTCTTATTCCACAATAATGAAAGCACTTTTTTACTCTTTTATATACTAGGGGATTTTAGTAAGTTTGAAGACTCTCCGAAGAATGTTATTTATGAAATGAAGAATATAATAGACTCATATGTTATCCTGTGTGATTGTGAAAGTTTTATGCATGTTTGTGATGAATTGTGGAAAGAGGATTATCTTTATATATAGATATATATAGAGTTTCATTCCCCACTAAGCTTTATAGCTTAGCACGGGTTTGTTTATCCATGTATGTTTCAAGAGAAACACGAGAGGATTGGGCAAGATGTAGTTGCCTTGAGGATTTCAAGATGCTTGAAGGCCTTTTATGTTATGATTAATTATCCATAAGTTTGATTTATCCATTTGTGGCATGTAATCATGTCCTGTGTTATTATTATTATTAGTATTTATGCCTGATCTCGATTAGATATGATTGATGATGATTGATGATTATCCATGGTTAGGGAATTAGGGTATTACAAGTTGACTTCAATCTATGAATCGAACTTCAAGCTACTTAGGAAGGACTAGACAGTGGTTTGGAATGAAGATTGTCAAAAGGCATTTGACACCATCAGGGACTACTGTTGCATCCACTAGTGCTGAGACCATCTCAAGTAGGCAAGCCTCTAATCTTATACTTAGCGATAGAAGATAGTTCAGTAGGGGCTATAATGGTACAAGATGATGATTTTGGGATTGAATACGCAGCTTACTACCTCAACAAAACGTTTCTACCTTATAAGGCAAATTATGTAGAAGTTGAAAAGATATGGGTGTCGAAGAAGCTAAGACATTACTTTCACTCTGACAGAATCCAAGTAGTGGTGAAACAAAATCCCCTAAGATACTTGCAATGTAAGAAGCACCTTCATTAGTAGGAAAGATAGGAAGGTGGCCAATTCTCTCATAGGCATTTGATATAGAGTATATCACTAGGAAGACCATTAAAGGAAGAGCAACGGTAGAATTCCTAGCTAATCAACCGTTAGATGGTGAAGAGATGACTTACGAATTTGCGATGATGATGTTACAACCATAACAATGTAGGGCTGGCAGATGTACTTTGATGGGGCTATGAATGACAAAAGAGCAAGAGTAGAAGTAATCTTGGTCACCCTAAAAGGATAAAAGATGCCATTAGCTAAGAAGTTAAGGTATAAAGCCATGAACAATGAAACATAATATGAAGCTTGCATTTATAGGTTGGAGGCTTTACTAGCTATAGGGGAAAAATCTACAAAAGTGTTTGGAGATTTATCTCTAGTGGTTAAGCAAGTAAGAGGTGAATGGTTAGTGTGAAAAGAGTGCTTGATGCCCTATCTTAGCTGCCTGAGGTTCTTAAGTTGTCAATTTAAAGTTTGTCCATTTGGATATTTTTCCTAGAGAAGAAAACTAGTTAGCAAATGCCTTGGCTACCTTAGTATCAATGTGTGATAATTCGAAGGGATTAATTATGAAGCCTATGTTTATCTTGTGTTTTGATAAGCCATGTTTTGAAAAAGTGCAAATTATGGATATCGAGGTGGATGATGGGAAGCCTTGGTATTATGACATCTAGAATTACCTAGAAAAGTTAGTGTTTCCTAAGGAAGCCATCGAAAAGAACCAAAGAATGATCCATAAGCTATCAACCTAGTTCATTACCATAGGAGTGCTACTTTATAAGAGACAACCTGATGGAATCCCATTGAGATGTTTAAATGAAAGGAAAGCAAGGAGAGTAATGGAGGGAGTAAATCTAGAATGGCTTAGCCTTGGCAAAGAAGATTATGAGGCAAAGTCTCTTTTGGGTCATGATAGATGCCAATTATTATAATTATGTGAAGGAATGCCAATTACGCCAACAGTATGTAAACCTCAAGCATTTGCCCATTTCAAAATTGTGTAACCTTAAATCGCCTTAGCCTTTCACCCACATGGGGAATAGATATCATTGGAATGATACATCCACCTACTTTAAATGGACACAAATTCATTATAGTGGCCATTAATATTTAATAAAGTGGGTAGAGGCTGAATCTTTCAAAAGGTGGATGTGAGGAATATGGCTAAGTTCATTAAGAAGGATTTGATATACAAATATGGCTTCCCTTATAATGTAGTGTCTAATAATGGGTTACAGTTCTTAGGTGAAAATAGACAAATGCTTATTAGGTATAGAGTTGAACATCATAAGTCTTCCCCTTATAGACCTCATGCAAATGGAGTAGTCGAAGTAGCCAGTAAGAATGTGAACATAATTCTAGCCATAATGGTTTGAACTTATAAAGATTGGGCCGATAAGCTACCTTTTGCATTATGGGGTTATAGGACCACAACTAGAAATTCAATAGGGGCCACACCATTCTCTTTGGTTTATAGAATAGAAGTAGTATTGCTGGTAGAGATTGAGCATCGATCTTTGAGGGTTGTTTTGAAAGATGAGATGCTAGAAGCAAGATGGGCTAGATAGAGACTATAGAAACATAACCTACTAGATGGGGATAGAATAAGGGTTTACTATCACAATTAGGTCTATTACAAGAGGCTAGCCCATTCATTCGGGAAGAAAGTTGGGAAACACCCATTAAAAGAGGGAGATCTGGTGTTCAAACAGATAAGGCCTGGAATTCTAGACATTCGAGGCATGTTTATACCTAAATGGGAATGACCTTTTTCTATTTAAGAAGTTGTTGTCTAAAGGCACTGCCATTTAATCAAATAGTGATGGAAATGAGGGACCAGTGAATGTCGACAGATTGAAAAGGTTCCATTGCTAAAAGACAAAAGAGAGAAAAAAGGGCATAAATGCCCAGTGGGTCGAAAACTAAAAAAATGGTGGCTTTGCTAAAATTGGGCACCTCACCAAAGTGAAAAATGGTAGAGGCCGAGAGAAAATAATCAATTAAGAAAACTCAAGAGGGCTGATTGATAACATGAGTTATGATGCTTGCAAAGTTTCCTTTTGAGATTGAATAATATATGCTATTAAGGTAATATCAAATGCTGATAATATGTACTAAAATAAAAAAGAAATGTCATGCATGTATTCATAATGTCAGCAAATTATCTGGTAGTACCATAGCCAATTCACATGGTCAAAATGTAAAAGTTCAATAAAAGCAAAAACATCATCTATAAAAATGTTTAATCTGATCTATTAGTATCACATCTCTCTCTCTCTCTCTCTCTATCTAGGTGCCTCAGGTGAGAAAGTCTATTATTGACTACTAGACTAGTAACCCATTGCTTGTATAGTACAAAGGTGGTGAAATCGCAAGCACTAATCGTAGAAATAGAGGTCATCACGGGAAGTCGAGTCCAAATCATCCGATAATACTCTTTCAAGAAGTGAACAATAAAAATTCCCCTTAAAAGCCTAATGTACACCTAAGAATATCAAGTTGATCCCCAAACTGATGAGCAAAGTAAGGAGTGAAATAAAAAGTGGCTCGATACAGTCAACACAAGGGGACACATCCCAAAGTTGATGGGAAACTAACAGGGCATATACATAATGATCACACAGTGGAAAATAATAAAAATTGATCATACATTCCACGTAATACATGAGCGAAATTTTAAAATTTTTTAACCAATATTACTGATCTTGCCATGAATATACAATATAACTATATGAGAATAAGAAAAATCACCTTTGATTTTTGTTGAACAGTTGATTTTACTTCGCACCGGGTTGTCGCAATCCACAATGTCCAAAATCGAACACCTCCAATGAGTAATCCACACTAGAGAAGGATAAATTGAACCAACAATTGGTGTAGAACAAGGATTGGCCAAAAACCCTAGAGCTAGCAAGAGAGTGGCGCAAAAGGGAGAGAGAGAATAGAAGAATAAGACTTTCTTATGTGTTTAATCACTTAACCCTAATTCCTCATTAGTTGGACTTTTATAGTCAGGTTAAAATTCCAAATTCTAATGAC
>JBBPFJ010000843.1:0-19920 GCA_037975025.1 Excoecaria agallocha | reverse complement strand
AAGGAAAATGATATAACTAGATGCATGCGCAGGTGTCTGTGCATGCATGTTATGCTTCTTATGCTCCACTTAGCATGGTCAATTATCACAGGCTTATTTGCACTTGCTCATTTCATGAACAAAACCCAAACTCAGAACATTCATTCAAGAAATGTTCGGTTCTCTAGCCTGATAGAGTTCCAGCATGGAGTGATGGAGCAATGTGATCCTACTCAGAAAAGCTTATTAGTTACTAAAACCAAGCCTGAGAAGCATAACATGAATGCGATTTGTACTAGTTCACTCTTTCAAAGTAGCGATTCATCAAGTACTTTTCGAAACTTCTAAGAACACTCAACGATTACTTCTTTATGATATCATCTTCAAATAAAGTAGTAACATCAACCCATATGAAGCAACGCTGGTATTATGAAGTTTGATATGTATTAATGAATAAACAGGATCCTATCAATTTCAGATATATCATATGCTTCAGCCTTTTAGATAAGGTCTTCAATAATAATAAACATTACTAGTAAGAAATGCGTATCGATTATCTAGTACCAGGACACATAAGAGAGCCAAAATCATCTCATTTTGAACTGTAAATTCAAAACAGAAGACATAGCAGTTCTGTATGATTTGATTTCTCTCTGTCTCTCTCTCTCTTTTTTTTTCACCTCTTCAGATATAAATATACAATCAAGAAGAAAAAAAATCAATTCTGAAACCATCGCTGATTCTAACCTAAAAGAGACAATTCTTTTGTTTGAGACGGATCATGCAGGAGCATAAAAAGCCAAATTATAAAAAAAAAAAAAAAAAAAAACTAAAACTTTAAGAGTGAAATTCAAACAAAAATAAGAAAAGATCAAGACTTCATATGACCTGTAAGATGCAGATTGATTGATCTAGCAAAAATAAATAAAAATAAAAAAATAAAAATTGAAACAAGGCATACCATAGAAGCATAGCAATCAAAATTTAGAGATAGGAAGACACATAGACAATGTTTAGCTATAATATGAGAGTTGAAATGAAGCAAAGAGTAAAAGAAAGAGAGAGAGTGAAAGTGGGGCAGAAGAAAAGAGAATTGGCAGAAAATAAAAGAGAAATAGACAATCCTTAAAGAGAAAGAGAGAAATGGTTGCCATACGTGTAGAATGTGAGAGAGTGGCAGAAAGGAGAGAAGTGAAAGTGAATGCAGAGCGACACTTGGCATTTCCATATTGATTTTGGTTCTTCCTGAGGAGTTATGATTTTGTTTCCTTCTTTGTTTGCTCTCTTCCATTTCTCTGTCGCCATTTGATTTTTTGATTGAGAAGGAAACTCATTGTTTTAGTTTATTACCCCTTCCCCATTTTTAAAACGCTATCATTCCCACCACCTTTACAATTCTTTTCTTTCTTTCTTTTTATTAATTAGATAAAATTTTAAAATTAATATCTAGTTAATAATAATAATAACAGATTAGCGACTTGATTTAGTAACTAATAAAAAGTGAGAGTAATTAAGAAATCTTTGTTTCTGGTTGATAGTCGGTTAACAGTAAATCTAATGTTTTATCCCTAGTGCAGAAAATTAATTAAGAAAGGTTGATGTTGTTCTGTTAGTTGTTGTGTTTAATAATTTCCATAAATAGTTGAGTTTAATAATGTAAGATTCTGTTAAATGGAATATATTTAATTCTGTTAAATGAAATCAAACCAACTATATATATAGCTAAAATACCCAAAATTTCATCTGACATGTAAAATACACGTATAGTAATTTCAGGATAATTTTCAGAGTCATTACAATAGATAGTATAGAAAAATTTAACAGTGCATAAATGTTAAACGTGCTTGATTCAAGGTAGTGAGAAGATGGGTGACCTCCTGGAAAGTTGTAATTAAGAGTCAAATGAGATAATATGAGTTAAATAAAGTCTAGTGTTACAATTTGGGGAGAAATTGAGTTTAAATTAATAGGTCTCAAAATTAGACAGAAAAAATTTACTCGATACTGTAAAAATGATTGGCTAGAAGTTTGATCGAACTTCAAAATATTCTATAAGCCTTTAAATTTTTTTTTTTACTGATATAGACCCATTAAAAATATCATAAATAGGATTTTGAAAATGAAAAATAAATTTTTAGTCAGTTCTAGAATTTTAAATTTCGAATTGGCTGATTTTGCCTTCGGCACGAGCTAAAATTTTAAACATGAATTTCCACATGTATTATTGCATGCATGGTAAAATTTCAGAATATTATGACAAATGGAACATCAATTTCAGAAAAAAAAAGGTCAAAAACAGATGTTAAATTAATTAGAGATTTTAATTGTCATATTTAATTCATCCAAGGGTATAATTATCATTAAAAATGAGTTATGATCAGATGTGTGAAGCACCATGATAAAAAGTATGTGGAACCAATGAAAACATGACAAATGGCAAAAAAAAAGTAGAGTATGATTTGGAAAGGTAAATGGAGGAATTTTGACTCCAGTTTTGGTGGGTTATTAGGCTCCCTAGAGATGTCTAGAACCATCTACTTTCCTCCCCAAAAATCTGTAAACTTCCCCTTCTCCTTTGTGAAAACTGAAATTTGCTTCATTTCACCCTTCCATCATCTTTTCTTCATTTATTCTTCCACACAACATATCTTAAGCTCAAATTCTCCCTACATACACTATAAATCATCCTTTACATTCTAAAAATTGAATTGAAGCGAAAGGAGGTTTGGAAGTGGAGATAAATTAAGAATGTGATGTAACGAATAACAATATTTATACATGTGATGATATGGATGATAAATATGTGTATATGAATGTATGTTGCGCTGCTATACAAGTGCTATGCATGTAAATGAAGTATTGGAGGTGGATATTGTCATTTGAGAGTGTAAATTTGATCATTACAGTACAGATTTAGGTAGCATAAATTATAAACCGTTATACTGTCAAATTTTTATCAAATAAATAATGATTATTTTACCTTAAAATGAACATACTTAAATAAGAATGCATATAGGGTGTCACCCTAGCTTAATTTGCAAAGTAAGAGAAGCAATAAGGAGAGTTGACAAATCCAGGCCGAGCTGATGAAATATTTGTTTGTTTTACAATTAATTATAGTAGCATTAGTCAGCAAGCATCGGATTAATTAATTAATTAAAGTTAGTCAAAGCAGCTTTCATTTTCAGTTAGTTACTCTTTCAGCGCTTAATCCCTCTTTTCTTTTTTATTTTTTTTTTTCCTCAGCTATACGTTTCATGTAAAATTTTTATTTAAATTCAGGCTAAGCAAATTGTATGAATCAAACTATCTATACATATTAACCAATAATCATCATTTTACTCTTTTTTTTTTCCATTCAATTTTACATATATCATGACAATCCATTATTATGAAAATTTGATTCATAAAACTTGTCTAAACCGGATCTTGGCAAGGAAAAAACACTAAACTTCACTATCTAAAGCAAAGTAATTAATGTTAAATTGAAAAGCTAAGTTTGATCCCGAAGAGGAAAAAATAAAAGTTTAAGGTAAAGGAAGAATGCATGAAGTTCCAAATATTAAACATTTATTAAGCATGGATGGATGAGGATATTTGTAAAACAAAACCAACAAAGTTATAATAAAGACTAATTAATTCATAAGAAAAGAAGCCAAGCGTTTGATCATAATCTTAGACTTCTTACTTTCAAGATTAACTATATGGAAAACATGATCTTCTTCATCCACTTCAAACAATTCAACTTCACCTTCCCAACCACTTTCTCTCACCAAATTATAATACCAAACGCCTCTTTCTCTTAGCTCATCCTTACCAGCTACACAGATAAGTAATTTTGAGCATCCAAGCTTAGCCAAGCTAGGTGCCGATGGACCTGCTGGGTTTATCAATGGATTATCAATCCCATAAGCTGCACAAGGGTAAACAAAATCCCAAATCATACGGTAAAAATGCTTCTCATGATTTTCAATTGCCTCATTGCCAATGGGATTTGATCCCCAGAAATATGGATGCGACTCAAAAGCACCAAAGATTTTGACATTACCAGCTAAATTCTCTGCTCCAGCTCTTAAAGCCATGTTGTGCACAATATTAGCGCCAGCACTATCACCTCCGATAAACAAACGATCAAAATCTCCATGATCTAAAATCCATGGCTCTTCCCCAATTTTCACCGAGTGAGAAGCTACCCACTGAAGGGCTGCCCAACAGTCTTCATAGGGCGCTGGAAGAGGATGCTCTGGGGCTTGCCGGTACTCTATAGATACAACAAGAACTTGAGATTCCAATGCTAAAGAGTTGATGTAAGTGTGGGAGAAGAGAGAGAAAGCAGACTCCATGCAGAAGGCTCCTCCATGGAAATAGAGCAAGATTGGGATCAGTTTTTGGTTGGATTGTGGGAGATAGAGACGAGCAGAGATAGGTGGAGTTTGACAGATGGTTATGTCTTTAGATTGTGGGTCTTGGTGTAGCGATGGTGGTGTGTAAAGCGAGTTAGAAGGGCGTTCCACGGAGCCATCTTTGTAAACACGGACTAGAGAAGGAATCTCTCTGTCTACTTCTTTGATTGGCGTAGAAGCCATTAATGTTGAAGACTTCAAGTGTGCGGTTAAAAGACTTGTGCCCCTCTACTCATGCATACTATATATCCTATCCTATGGGAATATAAATATACATCACTCAAAAAAAAAATTATATATATATATATATATATATATATAATTTTTTTTTTGAGTGATGTATATTTATATTCCCATAGGATATATAGTATGAGTGCTGTATATCCTATGGGAAATAAATATACATCACTCAAAAAAAAAAAAATATATATATATATAGAGAGAGAGAGAGAGAGAGAGAGAGAGAGACAACACAGAGCAATTTTCATCATGTAATATTATTTCATTATCCAAATGATCTGATCTTAGTGGGCTTTTGGGTTAGCAGCTGTGCAGGTCTGCTCAAAGTTGGGCTTCATTGAGACAACTAAATAAAACAGAAAACGTTTAATTTAAATTAATTTTGAAAATTTTGCTATATTTTCATTTAATCAAAGTTTAATTCCCATTCTCAATCTCACCAAAAATATCTTTTATTTAAAAAGTTAATTTTTTAATATTTAATATAGTTAAATGTTAATAGTAAAGAGTTTTTTTTTATTATTAATAATTAAGAGTGAATATGTACCGGTTAAATCAATTTATATTTTATTTTTTAAGTCATCCAATGACATCGGATTTTCACCGGTTAATTACTAATTGATTAAGTGTTAAATATAATTGGATAATTATCAAAAAATTAAACATATATAATTACTTTATATATACAGAATGCATCAATAAAATTAAAATACAAATTCTAAAAATTCTGAATATAAAAGTACAAATAAAAAATATAAATTATTAAAATTTAATATCAATACAATAAGAAAATATTACGTAAATATGTTGCAAGCTAATAAAAAAATCAATACTAATTTAATTATAACTTAATTTTTGTAAGTGGATGATTTTGGTGATTATAATATAAAATATACTCATACTTGGGCTTAGAGGGTGGTCCCCCTTTCTCGCGTAAAAGCGATCAGAATTTGAACATGCCGCATTTGACTGGGAAGGATCGAACCATGGGAACGAATCTACACGGCTATCACCTTCTTTGGCCAGATCTTCCAACCTTTTCACAATTACAGTTCACTGCGCCCTTTACTAATAGAAAAAATTAGAAAAAATAAAAAGAGATGTGAATGATATAGTGGTTTGTCTTGCTTTTAGCAAGTTTGTATCATTCTGTATCTTTTTTGGTTCTTTTCTCTTTTTTATTCTCTTTTGTCCTGTTCTATCATGAAAAATCCTGACAACGAGAATGTCAACATCAATAACATGTGTGCAAATATGATGTTAGAAGATGAAGTTGATGAAGGCATTATTATTGCAGAGGAAGATATGGATGCTCAAGCCACATCTACTAGATGGAGCCTAATTGGAAGATTTTTAATTGATAAACAGATAAATATAATAGCCATGAAAAACACATTGGCTTCTGTTTGGAGGCCTGTTATAGGAGTATTTATTAAGGATTTAAGTACTAATTTATTTATTTATCAATTTTTTCATGAACTTGATATGCAAAGGGTGATTGATGGTGCCCCCGGACGTTCGACAATCAGTTACTTGTTTTTCAAAAACTGCAACCAGATGATCAACCTCAGAAGGATTCGCTCTTATTTTCTAGTTTTTGGGTACAAGTTTATGATCTTCCACCGAGTTTTATGTCGACGAAAGTGGCTCAGATGATTGGTAATTACTTGGTTGAGTTTATTTCTGCAGATTCCAACAACTTCACTGGCACATGGAGAAGTTTTATGCGAATTAGAGTCAGTGTTGATGTGCATATGAAGTTGAAAAAAGAGATGGAACTTAAGAAGGTTGGGGGTGAATGGGTGAGAGTGGCATTCCAATACTTACTCGTATCACATCCTCATTAAATCGATCTTTGCGAACTGGTATCAAAAATACTATTCACATATGAAAAAGTATTCTCAAGCGATTCAAATTTTGGCCCGTTACATCTTTTTTCAGATTTTTGATAGTTCAGTAGTTTTTTCATTACAATAAATATGTCAGTCAACTTTTTCATTATTTTTACATATTTTATAAATTATTTCACAATAATTCATCATTTTTCACTTAATCAATAAATTATTTCACAATAATTCCAAAAATACACTTTGTACATAATCAAATTCTCTTATAAAAAATACTTGAATAATTTCTATAAATTCAATAAAAATTCATGGATACATTAATTCATTTCTAGATTCATTTTATGGCATAACTCATAAAAAATACACAAAATCTACTTTAGTTTTCTTTAGCAATCCATTCGGCCATCAAAAGATGTTCACCTTACACATTCATTTAAATTAAATTAAGCTTTCCAAAAGTCATATTCAAGGTCATAAATCATTATTGTTTTGAGGTTAATTTCAATTATACATGCTTTTTCCTAAAATTTCTCTAAGTTACATAAAGAGAAATCATGTCAATTCAAGGAAAATATAAGGATTTAGTAGCCATTAATCTTTCTCATAAGCTTTAGATTCTCTAAGCTTCCTTTTCCTTGCCTTTGGCTTTGGATGGTTGTTCCTCACTTGGAAAACCTACCATGGCCGAATATTCCATCAATACAAACATCATTTTTTTCAAATGCTTAAATTAACACCATAAATAAACTCTAGGCACCTAAAAGCACTTGTAGGCACCCTTAAACCAATTTAAAGTCATGATTTTCACTAACCTCAATTTATTACCCTTTACTTTTTCACTTTATTTTTTCTACTTATCTTCCTCTAATCAAAGAATAGATGTTTAAATAATCATCTATAGAGGTAGAACTTCACTTAATATGCTTGGATGGAGAGAGAAAGAGAGAGAAAACTTGAAGAAAATGGAGAGAAAGTGAGCTTATGGTGCTTCGGCCCCGAAGAAAGAAGATGAAGGTTGTAGAAGATAAGGATGAGACAAAAAATATATTCTTCCAAATGGCTTTTATAGTGGCTGAATGGATTGGACTTTGATTTAACACAAAGTCCATTAATTTAGGTCCAAAAATTCAAAATCAAGCCCAATATGTCATTTTTTGTAATTTTTTCACTTTCCAATTTCAAATCAATTCAATTTCAATTTCATCATTCTTATCATATTTAAAATAGGTTGTACACAAAATTTCAGCCCAATCGGAGTCAAATACTGATTCGATTCAATCAGACCAATCTGATTCAATAATTACTAGTATCACCGAAAAATTAATTTTTTACAACAAAAAGATTTTACACATCATTTTAGGCATATCTGCAATTTCTTGTAATTTTTAGAGCTCATTTTTCATTTTTAAAGGTTCAATCAAATATATATCAACTTAATTACTATTTAAACCGAGCTGCTTTATTTTTTGTATTTTTGACTTTTGAATGCCTATTTAACCTCTATTTCACTTCAAATTTCAACTTCAGGCTAACTGTAATCAATACTTTTCGATAGTCAAATAAAATATTTTTCACTTCCGGATGTATTTTTCAATCCGGAAGCACTGTTCATTATCGAAAAATATTGTTTACAGCTGATTTGGTGTTCAGACCATTATAATTTATACCTTGAAAATTTAGCTAGTTGATTGAAAAAGAAAAATTGATATGTACTTTCAGCAGGTCGAAACTATATATTGGAATCACTGTTGTAGACCGAATCTACTTGAGTTTAAAAAATAAATGCAAAATTATCCACAATTAATTGACACATAAATAACAAAAATTATTAGGCTCCGCTTGAAATAAAAGAAATTAAATTATAGAATTCATGTACAAATGAATTTCATATAAAATTCATTTGTAAATGAATTCTTATGCTTGAAATAAGATAACCAAAATATAAAATTGAAAATAAATTTCTTATTTTTATGTTTAAAAAATGAATAAAAAATTTATTTTTATGTTATTTCCTAAAATATTTTTCATTTTAATTTTGATACATTTTTGGATAATAACTTTTAATAATAGATAAAAAAAATTAAATATAATTCATATGCCATCAATTCAATTAATTCTACATTTATGAAATGAACTACGTACGTTTTTAGCATTAAATTAAGTTTATAACATACTAATAAACTATTATAATAAATAATACTCTTATTGACATTTGAGTCAATTTACCATCAAAATTTTATTAATTTAAAATATAATAATATTAAAATTCTAATATTTGTGAACCATTTCAATTAAATAAATTTGCATTGCTCTAAATATTATACATTACTGCTATTCTTTACTGTTTCTTTAACTTTGCTCTTCCTTTTCTTCATCTTTAACATGTTGGAACCAAAAGTTGTTTAAGTTAAGCTTCACTCTTTCATATCAACTCCTTGCCCCATTTCTCATTTCATTCCATAAACAACCAACAAGTCACAACAACAATTCATTACAAGCATGTCCATATATCACTAAAATATATTAAAACTAGAATAAAAGAATTGGACACATATATAAACTCACCTTGAATTCATGTATGATTTTAGACTAAACTCCTCTTCAATTTCTACATGACAAACTAAATCCTTATTCTGGTCCATCCATGACCCCGTATCCCATGTCATGAAGAGAACAAGGATTCCATCAATTTCAAATTAAACCATTACAATTGAATCATTGACTCCCATTAAAGCTAGATCAATACTCAACTCTAATTCAACCTTCACTGTGAATCTAACTATAATAATTAAGAAGAAGGAATCTAATCAACCCATTATTTATCATAATATTTCTCTTAATTCAATTACTACAATTATTTTAGTTCATCAATTCACGTCAATTTATATCATATACCAAGCTGAATCTCACTTTACTAAATTAAGAGGAGAAGAAATCAAAGAAATTGAATCCTAAAGATAAGAGAAAGAATTCACTTACTTGATTATTTCATTCAATTCATCAATTCAATCCATACTCTTAATTTCTTCCTTCTCAAATCTCCATTCAAGTTCATACTATTCATTAACTTAGCTTTGAATAAATTTCCAGTGGAAAGTAATGGACGAGTTCGAAAATTGAAGGACAATGAGAGAGTGTATATATACATTTGTCTTTCCTTAAGCTATCCTTATATGTGCATGGAGTCACAGTCAGACTTGAATTTTAGACATATCATGAATTTGTTTCCTCCTTTTTAGGAGATCATTTAGGTCGGGATTTAAAAAGCAAATCAGATTCTAGGAAGGAAAAAAAATGATGCTATTATTTAAATTTTTTTTTTGTAACTATAAAATCAAATGGAATATAATTATATGACAAAATTGACAAATTAAATAAACTCGAAAAAATTATGCAAATTTATGGAAAAATATTTCAGCAAATCCTACGGAGTAGTCTCTAAATGGGTAGGGCTCTCTGACTAATTGTCCTCTTTAATTAACTACTCATACCTAACAATTGACAATTAGGCATTATTTAGACATTTAGGTTCATTTTTCTTTTTCTAATCAATTAGGTTCATTTTTTCTTAAGATCAGTCCATGACATACGATGGCGTTTTGTCTTGAAATGGACAATATTTTCTAAAGTGGACAAAAAATATTCCATGTTTTCTAATTGATATTGATGTTTCTTGAAAATTAATGAAAATGTAAAAGCCAATTCTATCGTTTCCTTTCGCATTGAAAATTATGGAGCTTTGAATTTAATTGGAATTATTTGGGCTTTGTCTGGTAACATAACATAACCAACTTGCATAACACAAAAATATATTTCCATTGCTCTAATAATAATTTTTTTTTCTGTAAACAACTGTTGTGTAATGTGAAAATATAAATGTTCCAAGTCATCATAAGCTAGCATTCCAAGTCTTTTTAGTCAATCCAACAGTCTAATAATTAGGCCTGACCATGTACAGGATCGATCACTAGTGGAGACATAAAAAAGAAAGAAAGAAAGAAAGAAAAATTGACTAGCTAATTCCTGATATCAAATACTCTGTATTGAATGACATCAAACAATTATAATATCAAATATAAATTATTGCTCATTATTTTTCAAAGTTAACCTTGATTTCATGCATAAAAACGTATACTGTTGAAAATACTAGTTTTAATTGTGAATTCGACAGTATAAAATTTTAAATTAATTATTTTCGTAACTTTAAAAAAGTTGAATTGAATATTGAGAGTTATATATTAAAAATATATTTAAATTATTGGTAAGGAGAACTTATTTTGATCTGCCAAATAAAATAAGACAGTATTCGATTTAGATCTTCAAAATATTTGGGGTGTGGACTTAAGCACATGCCTTTCAGTTATAATTAAATACATGATATGAAGTATTTTCCTTATAATATTTCGCAATTCTAGATTTTTATTTTTTATTTCTTGAGGATGTGTGCAAAAAAGAGGGGAAGGTAGTAAAAGTCATAATATGGGCGGGGAATGGGTAACGATGAAAGTGAAATTGTGAGAGATGATACGAATTATTGATATAAAAAATAAAAAAGCTGTGTTCCAACTTCTTTATAGGGTCCCGCAAATTGACATCAGAGCTGTCCCAGTCTCCCACTTGTTTAAGGCACCATCATATTGACTCAGGCGACGTGGCCAATTCCAATTCCTACATCACCAATAAATAAATATCACATGATTTCATAAAAAAATTAAATAAGTATCACATGATAATTAAATTAACATTTGTAATTCAATCTAGATCTGGTTTTGCATCAATATCTATAAAAATTCCCTAATTCTCATTTCTAGTCCTTATCTAAATATTTCATTTGCTGTCCACAATGGAATCAAAGATGAATGGAGGAGATACAACCTGCAGGAGGTACATCACTACAAACTTGTTCATAATTCAATTTAAAGAAAAATCTGCTATTAATTAATTTGAACCTTTTTGTGTTTATCGGTGCAGGCTTGAAGGAAAGGTGGCATTGATAACTGGGGGAGCTAGTGGAATAGGAGCATGTACGGCGAAACTATTTGTCAAAAATGGAGCCAAGGTTGTAATTGCAGATGTCCAAGACGAACTTGGCCATTCTCTTTGCAAAGAAATTGGATCAGAAGATTATGTGAGCTATGTTCACTGTGATGTATCATCTGATACAGATGTCCAAACCGCTGTGGATTTCGCAGTCTCAAAGTATGGAAAGCTGGACATCATGTACAGTAATGCTGGTATTTCAGGTGGCATGGATCCTCGGATATTAGCCACAGACAAGGATGATTTCAGAAGAGTTTTTGAAGTGAATATGTTTGGTGGTTTCTTAGCAGCCAAACACGCTGCCAGGGTAATGATTCCTGAGAAGAAAGGTTGTATCCTTTTCACTTCTAGTAATTCAGCAGCGATTAGCTTCCCTGGTCCTCATGCTTATGTTACATCAAAACACGCACTTAATGGTTTCGCCACGAACTTGTGTGCAGAGTTAGGACAACATGGGATTAGAGTCAATTGTATTTCTCCTTTTGCTCTTGTCACCCCATTGTTAATAAATTCTTTTGGACTGAATAGTACTGGCCATGACGATGTGGAGGCAATTAAGAACAAGTTTCATGAGACTCTTTCTTCTGCTGCAAACTTGAAACAGGCCATTCTAGAACCTGAAGATGTAGCGCAGGCCGCTCTTTATTTGGCCAGCGATGAGGCTAAGTATGTTAGTGGCCAGAATCTCGTTGTTGATGGAGGTTACAGTACTGTCAACCCTACCATTGCCGTTGCTCTGCAAAGCTTATCTTCTTAAAAATTTCCCATGTATTTATTCCTTCATCAGACAATAATATTTCCTCGTTTTTGCTTCACTTTCGGGCAATTTTGATATACAGAACAAGTTTGCTACTATCCATTAATTACAAGCAATCTGTTACACCAATTAATCTCTTTGTCATTTCGAAAAAAGCACTTGGAACTCAATTTCAATTACAGGAAAACATCTCATGAAATTGAAGTATAAGATCTTATGATAAAAAAAAAAAGTCAACCTAACATAAAGAAGAATAATTAATAAATAAATAAATAAATAACCAATCAACTATAAAGCTAAATTACATAAAAATCCGACAATTCATCAAAAAGTGAAAAATCAAACATTCAGCTTTCCATTCGGGAAGCATTGTGCATTATATTGGGAAAGTGGAGGGGTTTTTTTGTGTCTTTGTGCATTTATGGGAAATTCTTTTTAAGAGTTTTCTTTTTACATATAAATAAAAAGAAGTACATAAGACTTTTAGGGACCAAAGACTTAGTCCTTACAGCTTTTGGCGCAGTATACACTACCAAAAAAAAGGAATTATTAAATTTAGCGACGTATTAGTCAACTGTCGCAAAAAGTCACTAAAACTTGCTATCTGACATAAAACTGTCGCGACAGTAGAGAAATTTTGAGACAGAAATCCGTCGCTAAATGATTTCCACCATCACTTGCCTATATTTTCACTAAAAATATTAAAGATTTTTTTATTGTTATTTCCAATTTAATTTTATCATTATCATTATCATTATATATATAATATCCAAAATTTAATTTATATGAAATTAATATTTTATACATAAAAATATAAATATGGATAATTAGTAATTTATATGTTTAGAATACATTATAGACAATTAACATAATTTATGTAACCCAGTGATGAACCAAAAAATCTAGTATATATAATTGGATTGGATTGAGTTCAATTCATTTATATGGGTTGGATCATTTGATGGAAAATCAATTGTCACTACAAGAAAATATTAAAATAACAATGAAAAAATAGCAACGGAATTTTCAAATTTCGTTGCTAAAAATAGCAACTGTCAAATTAACAACCGAAATTTTCGTTGCTAATTTCCGTTGCTATTTTTGATTAGCAACGGAAATTTGACATTTTCCGTTGCTAATTTGTAATTTTCTTGTAGTGTGTAACTCCAATTCTCCAAGGCAAATTAATAAGAAAAAAAAGAGAGGTTGTTCAACTGTGAACTGATTCATTATTATAACATTAACATGTTTATCGATGATCGAGAGGGAGTTGGTGGTTGCATTTGTGGGGTTTTATTGCTTCCATGAAGATGGAAATTGATGGATAACTAATGAGATGTGAACTGAAGTTTCGAAGCTTCAAGAGTGTTCTTCAATGGAGGAATTAAATGGGGAAGGAAAAGTCATAAATTTTTTACCACTAGGTAGTTACTTTCTTTACTCTAATATGCTCACTCTCCTAAAACGTTTGCAGTTCCAGTTTCTTTACCACGTCAGCGTTTGCAATGCCACGTATGATGTTTAGGCTGACTCAGGGTTTTAGTATGTTAAGTTTGGTTAAATTCGAGTATGTAATTGAAAAACATTAAAGTTTAAGGGTAAAATAATCCACGGTCACTGAACTTACGATTTATCATCCGAAAGTAACTGACTTTTTTTTCATAACTTAAAAATCACCGAACTTATCATATTTTTACATAAAAGTCATATTCACGGATTTCTAGCGAGGATTTTTGCCGGATTGATGATATGGCATGCTACATCATATGCCTGGACATACGTGACACGTCTCATATTTGGATCAATTTCACCTAAAATCACAGAACTTACGACTTATCATCCAAAAGTAACTGATTTATTTTTCGTGACTTAAATATTATTGAACTTATTACTTTTTTGCATAAAAACCATCTTGATCGGATACACATGAAGATGAATTTATTACCACATCATCAGTTAATATGTCATATTTGACACGTCAACAATCAAATTACCATCATCAACTAATGTATCATATTTGACATATTAGCAATTCATGTGTGTCCATAGCTGATGACGTTCATAGTTAATGTGTCATAACTGATGATGTGGCAATAAATTCATCTTCATGTGTATCCGATTAAGATGACTTTTTTTATAAAAATATGATAAGTTCAGTGATATTTAAGTCACGAAAAATAAATTGATTACTTTTGAATGATAAATCGTAAGTCTAGTAGCCGTAGATGAAATTGACCCAAACATGGAACATGTCACGTGTATCTAGACTTATGACGTGGCGTGGCATGTCATTGATCCGGCAAGGATCATCGTTGAAAATTGACGAACATAACTTTTATGAAAAAAGTGATAAATTTAGTAACTTTTAAGTAACGAAAAAAATCAGTTAATTTCGGAGGATAAATCATAAGTTTAGTGGCCGTGGATAAAATTAACTTCAAAGTTCAAGTTAAAGTTCTAATATATGCAAAAAAGTAAAGATATTATTCCACCGTGTATAATTGTAGTTGCATAACGAAATAACACAATATATGATAATTTATTATATATCACGAAATATATATATGTCACCGGCTGTTCTTGAAGTCAAATATATTATTCCTTGATTGTCGTAATTTCATATTATAAGTTAAATAATAATAGCAATCATGTCACTTGAGCTCTTCTCTTATAAAAACAAGCAACCAACACCAACCTTCATCAATAATTTCCTTAGTTAATTTGCTTTGCTATCACTTTGCAAAATTTAGTTCGACAATATGGTTACTTCCACCACCCAAGAAGTAGAAAGAGAGCTTATTATGGCTTCTTCCAGAACCAAAGAATTAGAAAGAGAGTTCCCTGATTTTGTTTTAGTACGTGTTTACAAAGATGGCTCAGTGGAACGCCCTTCATGATAGGGAATCTCTTCTGTTATGTATGATAATATTCTCACTTTGAATTGCTTTGAATCAGTCCCCGAGATTTGTTATATTTTCTCACTTTGAATTATTTTGAATCAGTCCATGATTTGCTGTATTTTAAATTCTGATTTGTTGTAACTGTCAATCTTGTACAGCTCCTTATATACTCTGCATCTTCAGTTAATAAAATAGTTGAGAATTAAATCCTTTAATGGTATCAGAGCCTTAGAGGTCTAACAACTCTGAAATTCCTCACTACACCATTTCTTTCTCCTTCAAAATGAATACCAATGGCGGCAACACAAGACCTGAAAACACAACTACACTTGCTCTCAACTCTGTTTCTCCTCATCCTATCACCCATCACATTTCTCATAAGCTCACCTTTACCAACTACTTGTTGTGGAAAACGCAGATAATGCTCTTATTAAAAGGTCACAGGTTGGCACATCATGTTGATGCAACCGTTCCTCCTCCTCCCGAGTTACTGCCCACCATAGCTGTTAATCCGGCCTATGAAATGTGGGAACAACAGGACCAGCAAGTCCTCAGCTAGATAATATCATCATTATCTGATGGTATTCTTCCTCAAATTGTTGGAGCTGAAACAGCAAATGCAGCGTGGAAATGGCTTGCCAAAGCTTACTTCACTGGTTCTCGATCTCAAATAAGAGATCTGAAGCATCGTTTACATAATCTACGTCGAGAGAATGACAGTATCTCGAGTTATTTACAGTCTGCCAAACTTATCAGTGATCAACTTACTGCTCTTCAACATCCGGTTTCTGAAGATGATCTGGTAGAAGCAATACTTGATGGACTTGGCCCTGCATATCGTCCATTTGTACGTGCCCTTAAAGCACGATTGGAGTCTGTCTCCTTTGATGATCAAACTGGGTTACTCCTAAGTGAAGAGAGACAACTTACCCGTGATTCTTCTTCTGCCTCCTCATTCACTCCATCTGTGAATTACTCTATGCGTGGTAATAGTCGAGGAAGAGGCCGTGGACATGGCAATTATCATGGTCAAAATTCCAGTCGAACTACTACTGCTCCTCTTGATGTAAGTTCATTAACCTGCCACAATTGTAAGGGAGCTGGTCATATTGCCAA
This sequence comes from Excoecaria agallocha, assembly GCA_037975025.1. Lineage (NCBI taxonomy): Eukaryota > Viridiplantae > Streptophyta > Magnoliopsida > Malpighiales > Euphorbiaceae > Excoecaria > Excoecaria agallocha. The sequence goes on along the minus strand of JBBPFJ010000843.1, from coordinate 3,638 downwards.
ACAATGCCCATCACCAAAACTTAACTGCAATTTCAGAAACTCCTTTAAACCACATTCCAACGTGGCTGCTACCTCTCACTCAAGCTCGACTGATTGGCTTGTTGATTCTGGTGCGACTCACCATCTTACTGCTGACTTAGGAAATCTCCAAGTTCACTCAGAATATGATGGACCGAAAGAAGTAACAGTAGGTAATGGAACCAAAATACCCATTTCTCATGTTGGTCATTCCAAAATACATCTCTTCGATTCTGAAATTCAGTTTAGTGATATTCTTCATGTACCCAAAACTGTTAACAATTTATTATCTGTCTCCTCATTAACACGTTCCAATCCCATTTCCATTGAATTTTTTGCTAATCATTTTGTTTTGAAGGATTTGAAGACAAAGAAGGAGATATATCGAGGAACGAATAGGAATGGCCTATATACAATGTCTCTTCCATCTTCGGTTCCTAATCAAGTTCAAGCACTTCATGTTTCTCTTCCTTTATGGCGTGCACGTTTAGGACATGCTAATATGCCTCTTGTTATGAAAACCTTGTCTTTAAATAAAATTCCATTCACTAAAAATAAAATGAGACACTTATGTGACTCGTGTTGTGTTAGTAAGGCACAACGGCTTCCCTTTCCCAAGTCTCATTTTGTTGCAAGTGGTCCTTTAGATTTGGTATGTTCAGATGTATGGGGTCCTGCGCCCATTACTTCACATGATAAATTTCGTTACTATGTCCTTTTTTATGATCACTACAGCAAGTTTTCATGGATTTACTTTGTGAAATACAAATCTGAAGTGTTAAGTGTGTTTATAAAATTTAGAACACTGTTGAGAAACACTTCAACAGACCAATTAAAACCTTTCAATCCGATTGGGGAGGTGAATTTCAAGCCCTTTCCACCTATTTATCCTCAAATGGAATCAATCATCGTGTTTCTTGTCCTTACACACCCGAAACAAAATGGGTGTGCTGAACGCAAACATCGACATGTAGTCACAACTGGTCTTTCTTTGCTTGAACATGCTAAAATGCCTTCCGCATTTTGGACCTATGCCTTTGAATGTGCTATATATGTTATCAATCGTTTACCTGTGTCTACCATTGATTTTTGCACTCCATATGAAAAATTATTTGGTTCACCTCCGAATTACAATTTCTTTCGTCCATTTGGTTGTTTATGTTTTCCATGGCTTCAACCTTATAATTCTCACAAATTACTTGCCCGATCTCGTAAATGCATTTTTCTTGGCTACAGTAAAATTCATAAAGGGTATCGTTGCTTTGATCTACTTACTAATAAATCTTCATCTCACGTCATGTTGTCTTCAATGAACAGGAATTTCCTTTATTCAGAGTTGGCTCGTGAGTCTTGCCAATTATCAGCAACCAATCAGTCTCGGTCGGATTGTACAGTCACATTTCCATCAGTAAAACAACCATCTATGGCCATTCCTCCTAAAGTTCCTACACATCAGCCATCCTTAACTCCTCAACTTCCCAGCTCACCTTCACGAAATGTCACTCCAACAACAGAAATAATTCCTTATATGCCCAGAAACCAGTTCCTTAACCAAGTCATTCAACCCACTACTTCCTTACCCCAAGCATCAACGCCATCTTCATCTCTACCTTTAACAGTAGATTTCTCTAACAATATTTTACCAAAACCAATAATCCTCACCACTCAAATTCATCCAACTTCACCTCAAATATAGCACCTACCACTGTTCTTCCTCCCCAAACCATTCAAAACACCACCAAAACACACAAATGATTACTCGAACACAAACGGGTAATCTAAAACCCAAGGCCATGACGTCTACTTGCTCTAGCTGATACCCCTACCTGTTACACTCAAGCCTTCAAACAGTCTCAATGGCGAGAAGCCATGCGTAATGAATACAACGCCTTGGTTGATAACGGGACTTGGGAGCTGGTTCCATCAGACAACGTTTCAAATGTAGTTGGTTGTCGCTGGGTTTTTCGTACAAAGCTAAATCCCGATGGTTCGATTGATCGTTATAAAGCACGTTTAGTTGCTAAAGGGTACCATCAACGTCCTGGACTAGAGTTTGAACAAACCTTCAGCCCAGTATCAAGCCTACAACCATACGGGGTTCTATTGTCTCTTGCTGTCTCTCATGGTTGGCATGTTAAACAATTGGATGTTTCTAATGCATTCCTTCATGGCACTCTTGATGAAGTTATCTATATGCAACAACCACCAGGTTTTGTTCATCCTCAGCTTCCCCAAACATGTATGTCGTCTAAAGAAGAGTTTGTATGGTCTTAAACAAGCGCCACGAATGTGGCATCGGTGTTTAACGGATGCTCTAACTGCATTTGGTTTTACTTGTTCAAAAGCATACTCATCTCTTTACTGTTACAATTTCAAAGGAGATAGATTATTTTGTTTGATTTATGTTGATGACATTATTGTCACGGGAACCAGTACTACCGCCATTACTCAACTTATTACTAAACTTCAGCAGCATTTTGCTATTCGAGATCTGGGTCGTTTATCTTACTTTCTCGGATTGGAAGCACATTGGACTTCAAACTCTCTTCTTTTAAATCAACATAAATATATCAGAGATCTTCAACGGGCACACATGTCAGACGCCAAGGGTATTTCAACCCCTGCATGTACATCAGCCAAGTTATATCTATCAAGTGGAGAACCATTTGATGATCCTCATTTATATCGAAGCATTGTGGGAAGCTTACAATATGCTACCATTACCAGGCCCGACATCAGTTATTCAGTTAACAAAGTCAGCCAGTTCATGCATCAACCGACAATGACTCATTGGCAAGCTGTCAAGCGTGTCCTACGATATCTACAATCCACTCCTCAACATGGCTTACCTATTTCGTCATGGACAGTCCATTGATCTCTTTGGTTATTCCGACGCTGATTGGGGAGGTGACATTGATGACCGCAAATCAACCTCTGGTTTTGCTGTTTTTCTTGGACAGAACTTGGTGTCTTGGAGATCAAGGAAACAGAGAACTGTCTCTCGTTCTTCAACAGAGGCTGAATACCGAGCTCTTGCCTCACTTGCCTCTGAAATACTTTGGATCAAAATGCTGTTGCAAGAAGTTGGATATTGCCCCCACCAAACCACCAGTTCTGTGGTGTGACAACTTGGGCGCAACTTACTTAACTGCAAATCCAATTTTTCATGACCGATCCAAACATCTTGAAATCGATTTTCACTTTGTCAGGGACAAGGTTGCTACCAAGGCCCTACGTGTATGCTACATCTCCACACTTGATCAAACTGCTGATGTCTTCACAAAGCCACTTTCAAAAACCAAGGTTCCTCTGCCTATGTGACAAGATGATGATTCATCCACCATCATCTTGAGGGGGAGTGATAGGGAATCTCTTCTGTTATGCATGATAATATTCTCACTTTGAATTGCTTTGAATCAGTCCCCGAGATTTGCTATATTTTCTCACTTTGAATTGTTTTGAATCAGTCCATGATTTGCTGTATTTTAAATTTTGATTTGTTGTAACTGTCAATCTTGTACAGCTCCTTATATACTCATCTTCAGTTAATAAAATTGTTGAGAATTAAATCCTTTCAAACTCAAGGTAAACATAGCAAAATTCCCAGGAACATGACCAGT
>JBBPFJ010000842.1:0-43000 GCA_037975025.1 Excoecaria agallocha | reverse complement strand
GTATTAATTATTATTTATAAGTTATGCATATGAACTATAATAAAAAAACAAAGTGAATTAATAAATACAATAATATAAACAAATTTCACATACCTTTATTTGAAGCCAATATCCAATTTTGTGTACATATTAATGCTTTAACCATGTCAGCATATAGTTTACTACGATGAGGACTTATAAACCTTCCACTTGTACTGAAAGCCGACTTAGAAGCCATAGTGGATACAGGAATTGCCAAAATATCTTTTGCAATTAATTGCAATGTTGGATACTTAAGGGCCAATTTTCACCAACTCAGTATATCAAAATCATCTTTGAGTGGATACAATTTCTCTTTCAAATAAATGTCTAATTCAGTAATTCAGTGCGCATGATATTAGTTTCTAGCTCAGAAGAAGCAACAAACAATTCGAATTTATGTATACAAGTCAACCCCACACTATGACTTTAAGAAGAATTGCTTATTGATGGTTCAACTACTATACCTCTTTCACTTCCACTTGACTTTGACTTTGATGAATATTGATCGACCAAATCATAACAAATTTTTTTAATATTCTCAACCTCTTTTTTGCTATTTTATCTCTATAAAAAGGAGAAAAATAACACTCTAAAAAGTTAATCTTATATCTAGGATCCAAAATAGTCGCCACACTCATAACATTATGAATTTGAAACCAATATTTATCAAATTTCTCAATTATATTAGAAGCCATAACTTTAATATATGGACACTCATCTTTTTCCCACTGTATCAATTCCATTTTAATCTCACACAATCTTGAAAAAAAAGATTGACAGTAGGATATTTTGTCCCAGAAAATTTTTTAGTAATATCAAAAAATATTTTTAACTTTTCACAAATTTTTACTTCCATTTCCCACTCTTCATCCTTAGGGAGACATCTGTAAAGAGGCTTCCTTTGTTTTAATCGTTTAAACACATCCTTATAATAAATAGCCACATCAAGCATTATATAAGTAGACTTTCACCTAGTCTTACAATCTAAAACCAATTTTTTAGTGCAAGGAACTCTCAATTGACGGGCTATTTCCTTAAACTTTTCATTTCTTTTAGGAGTAGCACTCCAAAATGCAACACTATCTCTAACTACTTAAATACAATCTTTTATAATATTTAAACAATCATTGACAATAAAATTCAAAATATGAGCACTACAATGCACATGTAACAATTGCCCCTCCAACCAAAGATTATTAGACAATAATTTGCTCAAAATGAAACTAAACATTGCATTATTTGTCGAACAATTGTCTAAAGTCAATGCAAACAACTTGTTATCTAAATTCCAATCCATTAGACAATTAGACAATGCATCACAAAGTACATTGGTAGTATATAGACATGGCACAAAAATGAACCTAATAAAAAAGTATCATATATTATTTGATGCTATTTGTTATTAAAATAAATAAATATGTAATAACACATAAATTTTAAAACAAATTAAAAGTGATACCTTATAATTCAACTTTGTAAAGTCCATGAACTATTAATGAAATGTATTGTAATGGCCATAAAACCTTTCTTTTGATTGTTGGGCATCGACATATCAGTTGTGATTACAAATTGACTATTATTCTTTTCAAGCAATTTCATAGTCTTCTTTTTCTCTTGATTATACATTTTAAATATATCCCTCCTTACTATATGTCTACTCATTTTTTTTGAACATTGGTTGAATTATTTCAAGAAACTTTCTAAAGAACTCATGTTCAACCATTACTAACAGATACTCATGCATAATAATCATTGTTGCTAAATCTTTTTGTGTAATCTCTTCATCAAAGCTATATGTCCCAATTGAAACCCTCCCTTTATTATCTACCTTAGGTTTCAAAATTGCTTTTGTTATATCCCTAGTCTTTCTTGAAGGACATATTGCAAAATATGATCATGTAAATGCTTAGTCCCATTTTTGGTATCCCCTCCTAACTTCTTTCCACAATAGTTGCATATAACCTTCGACCTATCATCAATCTTTTGCCTGTTATAGTGATTCCACACAACTGATTTCAAATAGTTTTTGGAATTCAAATTTGTTTCTTCACTTTCATTTGTGGGATTAGTTTGACTTGAATCAACGAGAGCTGATGATTCAAATTGTGTTCTAGATTGTTCACTACTTTGTTGTTGGTTAATTAGTTGTGCAATAGATTGTTCACCCTCATCCATGATATTACGACTAGTGTACCTATATCAATATAAAAAAAGAAAAAACAAACTAAGAGTGTTGGAACATATATTGCATATGATTAATTAATACCTAAACTTAATTTATTTTAATACATAAACCAAAAGAATAACTCAGTAATGTTTCCAAATAAACAAAAAATAATAACAACTCATATAAAATAAATATGAATTTTTTTTTATTTCATTTTATATTTAATTGATTTAAGTTATATTATTATTAACTAATTTTCTTGATATGATGAAAATTGTAGAGGGTTGTGGTATAGCTTGTGCTAGAATTACAAAGAAAGGTGGAGATAAGGAAGGCATAAAGAAAATGTTAGAAACTCCAGGGCCTTATTAGCTTGATTGCATCGTTAATCAACAACATGTTTTGCCTATGATCCCAAGTCCCAACTGCTCTTTATTGCATGGATGTTATCACTCATTAATTTCTACTTCATTATTTTTAAATGATAATCAGTGTGTCTTTGTAAATAATGATTTAATGCAATAAGGAAGTAAATAAATGAATAGGTTATATATGTTACATCATTTACTGCTGTTATTATTATCTTTTTTTATGGTTATATTGAATTTTATCATATTGTAACTAATTAAGTTCAATGATTGTATGAGTACACAATTGCAAGTCATCATTAGACTTAAGTTACAAATTTTTTTTTTGGATAGAAGAGCGTGGAATTCAAATATTAACTAACTAAAAGAGTAGTTAAATTTTGAATTAAAAGTGATTCATTGACTTAAATTACAAGTTAAATTTAAATTTTTAAAAATTTATTTATCAAGAAAAAATAAAAAAATATATAATATGATGGGAATTTGGAATGATGGAGGGCTTATTACCTTATTTGGGCCATTAATTAATAATTCTATAAAAAGATCTTAAATTTATTCCATAAAATTAAAACATTTTCGAGGTAAGATGCTAACACCAGTTTGAAGAAAAACTCCTTTCACTTGAGTTGGCAAGTTAACATTTTAAAATTGTTGATAATTGATATATTGATAGATGGCTTGCATCTTTCTTTTATGATTAATTGATGAGATGGCCTATAAATTTTTAGTAGCACATTTCGATCTTAGTATTTATTAAAGGTATGTCTCCGTATTTTCACTCATTTTAATAGAATAATTATTAGCAGAATTGTTAAAGGTATGATTGAATTTATAATTATCTTTTGTGTGTGTATGTGTACACACACACTACTTAAGCACAAAGCCTAATTTCATCATTTAGAGTTTTAGACTAATTTAGGGACAAAGTTTATTTCCTCTTTATTTCTTATAAATTAATCCCCTAAATTTTTTAGTTAGTACGTTTTGAATTTCCTAACAATTGAAAAAAGGTTAAATAAGTATAGATTAACATGATACATGCCATGCTGATACAATCTTTTTCAATTGTAGATATGATAATTAGTGAGCTAAGTTTTCAAAAATTAATTAGAAGTAGACAATTTCATTGGTCACCAAAATAAGGCAAAGGACGACTAGAAAAAACAAGCAAAAGAGATATATAGCTATGGCATAATAAGAAAGTTATAACACACCCATCAAATCTCAAAGATTTTTTTTTGATAGGCCAAAACTTTTATATTCATTAGGAAAGCTTACAAGAAACATAACATGGCCATTAATAGTAGGCCAAACAATGAAAACCGAATCCTTACCAATACAGTGGCAAATAAAAAATGAAAGAAAAAGATAGAAATATTAATAGATCTAACAATCACATGTATCAAATTGTTTGAACTCTTATGGATTATTTTTTGATATATGTATATTTTCTTAAAAAGAAAAAACTAACTCTAATTGGTTCTGTTTTGAAGGGTGGATTCTTACCTAACATCTAACAATCACATATATCAAATCATTTGAACTTTGATATCAAAGATAACTAATAGTAAGTAGATCGACAACAATATCCCACAGATCGACAACCAAAATCGTAACTTCTTTAAAAAGAAAAAAAAGAAAAAGAGAGAGAGAACAGACTAACCAATTGATGAGCAGAGGTAGACGCCAACGAGGAGCTGTGCCTTTAAAGATGGATTTCGTTGTTAGAGAGAGAGACTATACTTTATAACTAAAAAAAAGAAAAAAGGAGAGAGAACATACCTTGTTGACGAGCAGAAGTAGATGCCGGTGAGAAGCTGTGAAGAGGAAGAGTTATGCCTTCAAAGTTTGATTTCTTTGTTAGAGAGAGAGGAGCGACTATGTCTCTGAGGGAGAAGAGAAGAAACGAAAGGAGAAGGAAAATGACATAAGGTTAGGGTTTTAATTAGAAAATTTATAGTGAACGACACATATGTAAATTATTAAAAAACTAGGGATACTATAGTAATAATACATCGGAGCGGGGATTCCCGCCAGGTGGATACTGGTCCCCGCTCCCGTCTTGAAATCCAAATCGGAGATTTTTTTATCCCCATCCTCGCCCTCGTGGGGGAAAAAATAAGGGATTTCCTGCCCCATTCAGGTTGGGTCCCCGTTGGTATCAGATTTTCCCCACCCCGTGATCATCCTTAGTGATGGCAGTGGTGGTAGTGGTAGTAGCAGTGCGATGCGGTGGTGATAATGATGATAAAATAATTAAATTGTTAACAAAAATAAAACCCTAAAAACCACATTTTGAATATTTTTAATTTTTATTTTTGATGTGAAAATCACTTTTTTAAATTTTTGCAAAAATCAAAACGGAAAAAAAAAATTTGCCGAACGTATTTTGGTTTTATTTTTAAGAAAAAAACCAAAAAGTGAAAATAAAATCGTCCCTAAATGCACCATAAATAATTTATTTTGAAAGTAAAATCTAAATAATTTGTAAATGCTGTGAAATATTGCTATTTGGATTATTATATTATAGGGGTGAGCATGAACTGATTAACTGGTCCATTAGTAAAATAAATTAATCAGTTCATTAATATCGATTTTTTAAAATCATTAAATATTAATCAGTTCATTATATTCGGTTAACTAGTCTATTGATTTCGGTTTGATTAATTAATATATTTCAGTTAACCATTAAAATTTATAACATAAAATTAAAAAAAATTAGGCAAAGTTCAATTCAATTTCAAATATGCAAAGTAATTCAAAATAAAAATCACAAAATAAATATAATTTACTAACCAAAATTCATGTTTAACAAATGAATGTCTATTATTATAAAATAAATTTGATATTTATTGGAAATTAACATACTTGATTTTAAGTAAAAGATAATTTTGGATAATATTAAATGTTGAAATATAAATTCTAAAATATAAGAAAATATAATTAAATGCTATTATATTATATTATATTATATTATATTATATTATATTATATTATATTATATTATATTATATTATATTATATTATATTATATTATATTATATTATATTATATTATATTATATATATAAAAATTAATTAGTTACTACATATAAATATTACTATATAATTTAAGAAAATGACATAATATAAATTTAGTTTAAAGATTTTATAAATTTTATAGAAAAATATAAAAAATTAAGATATAAAATTAAAAATATAATTAAAAATATAAGTAAAATTATTTTTTAAAGTAAAAAAATAAAATATAAAATAATGGTTAACCAGTACCTAAAAATCGAAATTTTAAGCAAACACCTAAAATATAAAAATTAAAAATTATAACCCAGTCCATCAAATATGTTAACCAAAAAAATTGGTTCAATTTCATACCGATTTTATGGTTAACATATTTTTGATTTTTTTTACTCACCCCTACTATAGTAGTTATTTCCCTTATAATGATTTGTTTGCTATATGTACAGAGGTTTTTTTTGTGTGTTTATAAATACTTTAAATGTTATTGATTAGATACACAATAAAATATCAAAATATACATACTTTTCATTATTTTCTGTTTTTATATTTTCTCTATTTTTATGTTTTTATTTTAGCTTTTATTTATAATACATTATTAGTACGATCAAATTTTTATTACAAGTTTTCAAAATTAGAAACTGGTGGTTTATTACAACTCGAGTCGAAGAAATTTAAGTTTAATTTGCAAAAATTAAATGGTAAGTAACTCTAATACATAGAGTTTGAATTATTTTTGTTTTTCATTAATTAATATATTGATTATGATTATATAATGGGATTTGAAAAGAGTTTAAACTTATTAAATTATTAAAAAAAGGATTTTTAATTCCATTGCTATGAACATATTAATCCTTATATGTAATTGTGAAGCGCATTGTGGGCCCCGCTCGATTTCGGTTGGGTTTTTGAAAACTTGCTTTTAAGGTTCGAGATCGAAAAAGTCTCATTGTATTTCGTAAACTGGCCATTTCATAATAGGAAGGGATTTGGGTCCAATCTATTATTGATGCTCAGCCCATGAAGGCATTAATGTAGGCTCAAAAGACAAGAGTCATGAAATCACCAACCAATAGAACATTAAAAAAATTAATCTCAACCTTTTGATATTCAAACAGAAATCAGTGTTTGGCACATCACTCTTACTGGGCACCTCGGTTGGGCATTATTTTATGATTAGCTTTCTATTATTAGTCCACTACCTGTCTTCTCACTCGATGCATTGCGATAAAATAAATAAACAAGTAAAAAGGTGATAAATAAAGCAATAAATAAACAAAATAACCTAATAAAATTATTACAAAGACAAATTGTCCAACAGGAAAAGATAAAGATAAAAGAAAGAAAAATAAATGTCATACATAAAATGGGCTATTAATTAGTTTGGGAATATGGGTTTCCTCATACATATTTACAAAATTAAGATGAAGAGTCCTTGATAGTTCTTTGAAAACGTGGGATGAGTGATCCTAATTTGATAAAAACAAGACTCTTTTTTATCATGAAATTTTAGCGGAAAAGTGGACATTAGTCCATTTTTATTAAGAAAAGCCTGAATTAATTAGTAGAAAAATGGTTTTAAATGATTTTTTGTTAACGTGTAAAAAATATTTTATTACTACTTATTACAAACCCCAAAATAATACATCAAAGAAAAACAAAGATAATAAAACAAAGAAAGCAATAAATGAGATGCTTTGAATACAAATAAATGGAGAGACAAATAAGTATTCCAACAACAGTGTGCACCTCCAAAGTCTCCGAAGGTCCAATGCGAATAATAATTAAATACTCAAAAACATAATAAAGTAAAAAGTTAGTAATACGACAAATGAGATAAATAATAAATATTAAAGGTGAAATAAAATAAATCTAAGCTAAAAATAAATTTGCAAGTGGAATATTAAAATGCCTGCTAACAAAATTAAAATATCATATAAAAAGTAGATCTAATTATACATATGACTAATATGAGGTAATGGACATAAATACACAAGTCATATACTAAAATTAAGGCCACAGACAATTACAGAAAGTGATAGATGGCCAAGACAAGGGGAGAGATGGGAAGAAAGGGAAGTCCTGCGATATCCCATCTGTCGGCATGATAGACGGGCATCTGTAGGGCTTTCTTCCCATTTTTCACTCGGGAAACAAATAGTAACAAGCAGAGTTAAACTGGGAACCACAAATCTAACTAAAATGATTAAACATGCATATTATACTACCTTAAAACATGCCAAAATTATTGTAATCACTAAAAATGCATTAAAATCACGTTAGGATAGTAAATTGCATATAAGAATAGAATTTAAATAAGAAGACAAACATGTATACCAATAGAGGTATTAAATTCTAAATCATGCCTTGCTACTTATTACCATATAGGAATATTATCATGGAATTATAAAAAGCATAGAATTGAAGTTAACTAGCTAGCTAAAATCTAATAATAACAAAAACATTGAAATTAAACTACATTTTCACAACATGAATCTAAAGAGAGAAAGAGAGAGGCAATCTAAAATTTTACCCTCACTAAAGATGTAACACCCTAATCCACTAACCATGGGTAATCATCAATCATCATCATCATAAACCTAGTAAAGCTCAGGCAGAAATAATAATAATAATAAGACAAGCCATAATTACATGCCACAATAAATAAATCAAACTTATAAATAAGAGGGCCTAACATAATTGGCCAACAATACATAATAGAATCCTCAACACAACTGCAATTGGCCCGCTCCTCTCCTTGATAATGGTTAAGTTGCAGTAGCTATCAAACCAAAATGGAGCTTATTGAAAAACCTAAACGAATAAACAAATCCATGCTAAGCTATAAAGCATAGTGGGGAGCAAAACTCTATGGATAAGGTCTTACCAAATTATCATTAATACACTACTTGCCTTCATAAATAAAGTAAATGTATATGTCTGTAGTATTAATTATTTTATAATGAATATTTTGAAGGGATCTTCAACTTAACAACACTAATATACTTACATAAATGTAGAGTATGGCATGAAATTGGCTAGTTCCCAAAGACTTTTCAATTTACTTTGATAATTAAAACTCTTTCTTGATAAACTAGCATAATTTATAGACCTCTTAATCCTTTTATTCCTTAATTTCGACCTCATTATTACTGATGGTACAACCTCCAATCACATGAATTTAATCTCTTTAGTTACATAAAATATGCATTTAATGTTTATTCAAAGCATAAGAAATGTATGTGTCATGTAACTTCTGTAAATATATTGCTAGGCATGATTACTTCATATATATATATATATATATATATATATATGAAGTAGTTGTGAGTTATAATTGTATTCCATAATTATGATTGTATGATATATATATATATATATATATCATACAATCATAATTATGGAATACAATTATAACTCACAGCTATTATTCCCAACCATGTATTCTTTGATGCTATCTTATTATGGAAACTAAATGTCAACCAACATCATATTATGTCATACACTGTCCTTTGGCTTATATAGGAGTTATTGGACTGCACATACAGGTGTGAACATTTATAAGTATTAACTAATCAACTTTGCATGAAATAATAGAGAACATCCTTATGTATCATGATTACCAGTGAAGGTCCAATTATTACATATATAAGTTTTATAATTTCCAAAGCATATGAAACACATTGTGTATGTTATAGCCCAAACAGTTCTTATTATAACATTGTACACATTCTATCAAAGCGTGGAAATTTAAATCTCATAGATATACATTCTAACAATTTCATTTCATTGAAATGGTTTATTGCCAAAGGAAATCATGATAAGTAATATAATAGGCCATTCATCATGCTTACATTACATAAGTGAAGCAATTATGTATGTTTTACTTTATCTTGTGTACATTTTTATCATCTTTAATAGCCTGTCTAAGCACTAGTTCAAAGGGTGGATAACAAGAGCAATGGATACTCAAAGGTATCAAACTATGGATATCCGAAGATATCAAATAATGGACCCAAAAGGGGTCAAACAATGGTTCCAACAAGGAACAAATTATGGACCCAAACGGGATCAAACAAGGGTTCCATTAAGGAACAAGACCCAAATGGGATCAACTATGGCAGCTGCAACTAAATCCCTTTAGGCATGCCTATCTAATCCACAACTAAACTAAGACCTGCAGGCTTTAACACTTTAAGAACATCTTTGATTTAACATATTATTCTTTACTTAGTACATCATTTGGCTAAAAGCCTTATTTCATAAAAGAATGCATATAATCTAATCATATTTACATATTGAGCTATAAGCTCCAGTATATATGGATGCTACCATATGATCACATAGTTGCATCAAATTTCGTTCATTCATATCATAATAGTTGCATGATTATGCAAACATAATAAAATATAACCTTTCATTGATCTATATTGTCATAAACAATATTATACATGGTTTCCATAAGGCAATATGAAAATATGGATCTTGCTACTAAAAGTCTTCATAACGTTAAATGCATATTTATAAACATATAAATGCAACTTGAATCATGGAAATACGTGATTTTGCTATTTATACCTGTTCACATATTAAGTTAGACCACTTATCATAATTTAGATACATCAAAAATAGACATAGATACATCAATAATAGATATTGTGTTTATCTACTTCATCAACAATTTTTAATGGCATACCTTGTTGTTGTTCGTCGGGAGTAGCTTCCATACCATATCATAGTCATTCATAGCAACACATAATCACTTAAACAATAATTAAGTAGCTATGAACGATATAATAAGATGAATACACTAATTACATCCTTAGGTTAACACTTGTTCTTAGTTAAGCCCTTAGTTTACTTTTATAGTCTATTAGATTATGGACCATAGGTTATATACCCTAACGTGATCATATATGCATCAAATCATCATACTTGTACATTTTATCTTATTTTATCTTACCATCAGGTACGTTTATGCAATATTATCCCATCTTATATGCTAGCACACTACTTGTGGGTATGAGGTTTACATAGTAAAATACATGGCATAAAAAAAAGACAACCAAGTTCCTCTATATCAAGGCTAATCACTACTTTCCATTATGACTTAAAGCATAACTTAACTTCTATGGTCTAATGACTAAGCCTAAAAAGGCAATGTCCCAACTCTTTTAACTTAGACTTATAACCTTGCAATTATCATCTTATTGTCATTAGATTATGTCATAGTATTCTCATGTCATTGTGGAGAAATATCAGTGTGCAATATTTTTGGGCAAAGCCAAAATCACATGTGTATATTCATTATAATACAATCACATGCAAGTAAACATTTTCATGTATTCTAATGTTAGTGTTCATTTACTAACTTTATTCTCATATATCGCTTCATTTAATCATGCTTAGTGTCACAACTTATGTTTATTTTATGTTTAAAATGCTTTAAAATTACTTAAAAAGGTTTAAACCAACTTTGATGACACAAAAGGCTTAAAAATCATGTTTTGGTGAAGCAAGGGAGTGTCACAAGTCGTGAGGGGTGTCACTACTCGTGACAGGGAGCAAACTTCATGACTCGTGCACTTGTTCATGAGTAGCACATGTCACGAGTCGTGACAGGAGTCACGAGTCGTGAACAGTCATAGGCAGTTTTTTGAGTTTGACTTGTAAGCAGTTTTTGACATACCAAAAGGCATTTTCAGCAATAATGGTCTTTTACAAACTTGTTTCACTATGTTTCTAGTTTTTAAAACATCAAAAATAATCTTGGTATCATTTCTATATTTTCAGATATTTACAAAACACTGAGGTCTGCTTCTAGTGACTGGGCAGCAAACTGTTCCAGAATTCAAGCTGAAATATTGGTTTCTTCATATGAAATATAGGTATGGAAGTTTTTTTTCAAACGCAACAAGAATCATTCAATTTGCTTTTCTCTAGCTCAGCTTATAAGTAAAACAGTCTAGATAGGTCTATTAGTTGTAAAGAAACATTTGACTTGCGAAGGGATTTCAAGAGTGAAGTAAAAGGATAAGGTTCATGAGTGAAGAAAAATGGCTATCTTTCATGACTTTTGAAGGGCTTATGAGTGAAGAAAAAGGGCTACATTTCATGACTCGTGAAGGGACTCACGAGTCGAACAAGAATGCACGACTCGTGAAGGGATTTCACGAGTGAGAAGCCAAAGAAGAATAGCACATTCACGAGTGACCCAAGGGCAAATGGTGCACGACTCGTGAAGGCATTCACGAGTTGGACAAGAATGCATGACTAGTGAAGGAATTCATGAGTCAACAGAAAACCAAATCCAGAATCAAAAGTCGTGAGGGAAAAAATAAGGCAAAAGTGCATGACTCGTGAAGGAGTTCATGACTCAGCATATTAAGCAATAGTCTTCCATTTTCATCTCGATTTATGTACCCAAAAAACATAACCCTAATTCCTTTAATTTCATCTATAGACAATAATTATCAATAGCACTCCCATTCACAAAATCATTATAATAGTCCCATACCTCATTGAAGCTTTAACTCTTTCTTTGATCCTCTTGATCCATCTCATTTGCTCATAATTTCTTTCTTCTCCTTCACTTGATCTATCTGCTTTGCTCTTTTCTCCTTACACATGGTGATAATAATAATATCTTGTAATCCCTCATTAGAAATCACAAATTAAAAGAAAAGAAAGAAGAAATCTTCAAGGGAAAACATTACCTTTGATGTTAACTCACAAACCCTAGCATCCTTCTCCAAATCATGACCATAGAGAGAGAGAGAAAGAGAGAGAGAGAGAGAGAGAGATATCTCCCTCAAAATGTCGATCCAAATACTCCCAATCCCCCAAGATTTCCTTCTCCAAGAAGCTAATAAAAGTTAATGGGGTAAATATCTCCTTAGGTGAATTTCCAAAATTACCCTTATTCAATTTAACCCCATCAACTTATATTTCTTAAAATTTAACCACTAAATTTATGATTTACTTCAACTATATCTCTCTTTTATCTTAATTTTAATAGTACTCAATGTACACACATGCTGAAATTACCAAAATGTCCCTATCGGGACTTAACCTCAATAATTGTAAAATAATCCAATTTTACCTTAATTAATGATAGTCCTCATTAATTAACAATAATTCGATTAGGATCATGATTAGGTCCTCACATAAGATCTATTCTGTAACTTTGAAATGTGCTTCTCCCAGTTCCAATTCGATGATCTTCTCATTTAGAATCAGAAAGTGTTTATATGATTTTATAGAAAAATGTATAGAAGCTCTATGTTCTTGAGAGAAGAAATAAACTTTTTTGTCTTAGAAAATATGGCTGCCTTTCCAAAGTTTTCTCCCCCCTTTGAGATCTAGGGTTTTTTGCTTTAAATACCAAGGAAAGAGTTGGAAATTATCTCCAATTCCAACTTTTTTAAATCTGCCATTTTTAAATCCCCCAAATCTCGTTGGAAAATATCCCCGTTTAAAAATAATCTAATTGAGTTTAAGGAAACATGGGAAGATCTAGAAAACCACCACAGATGGGTGTCTATGAGTGGTAGATGTGCATCTATGAAATTGTCTATAGACAGCCAAAATAGGCCATCTGGCTAGGGATGGCTGGCACTCAAGAGGTCATAGATGGATTTGTTAATGACAGATGACCATCTAAAACTTAAAAGCTCTATTTTAAAAGAATTTTCAAGCTTATTTTTATGCCCTAGAAATAAAGGTTAAAACTCAAAATATTTTTAGAAAACTCATGAAAAGTTTACGCTTTTTATTTGAAATATACAAATTTCTCATCATCGAGTAACTTCTATCTGAGTTACCTCAGGACCTGGTGTCTACAGTTGCCCCTAATTTTGGAAAAGTTAGTGCATTTATGCCTAAGTGAACCAGAATTTAGAGTAAAAAGAAAAGATGCATACCTGAGGCAGCAAAACTCTGGTTAATGTGGTTAAAGACATGCTTTATTGAAGGTAGGAAATCTTTGATATTATAAGACACACTCCATTGAAGGCGGTGAATCTTTGAGATGCACTCCATTAAAGGCGGTGAATCTCTAATAGTGTAAGACATGCTTTATTGAAGTTGATGAATCTTTGAAATGCACTCCACTGAAGGCAGAAAATCTTTGAGATACACTCCATTGAAGGTAATGAATCTTTAATAGTATAAGACACACTCCATTGAAGGCAACAAATCTTTGAGACCCATACCATTAAAGGCGACAAATCTCTGATAGTATAAGACATGCTCCATTAAAGGCAATGAATCTTTGAGACACACTCCAGTAAAGGTGGTAAATCTCTGATAGTATAAGACACACTCCATTGAAGGTGGCAAATATTTGAGACACATGTTGATGCCTCTTAAGAGGACTTCATGCTCATAGAGAGACTTCGATGATGTATGCTCGTAAAGATGCTTTGATGATGTATGCTTATAGGGAGACTCTGATTTCTGAAGATTTTATGCTCACAAAGAGACTCTAATTTTTGAAGATTTTATGCTAGACTCCGATTTTTTAAAATTTATAAAAGTTTGACATTTTCTCTTTTATCTTCTCTCTTTTTTTATTGCTTTGAAGATTTTGCATTTTGTGAATTTGGATCTTTGGTCTATTAGCACATTCTATAGTTTGGGATTGATTTGATTTTAAGGCTTTGATTAATTTATTGCTCCAAAAGAGGCTCTAATTAAGTTATTACTTATAAAGAGGCTTTGATTAAGTTATTGCTCATAGAGAGGCTTTGATTATGTTATTGCTCATAGAGAGGCTTTAAATGCCGATAAAGCATGTTTGTTTGAGTTTGTTTATTAATAATTATTTTTATATTTTCTTCTTTCTTTGTTTTTTTTATTTTTTTTGTGTTTTTTTCTTTTTATTTTTTTAGGCAAAGGAACTTACTTGATTGCCCCTAGCTAAGGTATGGACGGGTATCCCAACTCCTTGCATGGTTTTACATCTAGAGAGCTTTTCATACATAGTTTTTATAGCTTTATTTGTAAAAATCACTCTTTTAGATTAGTTTTACTTCAAAAACACAAAAAATAGCCTTGGTTTAGTTTACTTACTTCAAGTTACAGCTTATAATCAAATAGCAGTTTGGAGAAGGAGAGAAGGAGGATTATCAACTTCAACCTTCAACTTCAAATGGGTTTTATAGTTTTTACTATTACTTTATTTGTCTTTTACATTATGGATAGTGAGTAGTCTTTTAGTTTCTTGGGGATCTTTGAATCCCTTACTCACAATGTGAATATTGAACATATTTTGATTTATGCATGAATGAATGGTTTATTTCATTGTTATGTGTATCTCATGGTTTTTAAATCTATTAAGTTATCTTCCATGCATAGATGAATGATTTATTTCATATGTCTTTGATGGGTATTGAGCTTAGTGGATTGGATGTTATGAATGATTTTACTCAGTTTTTTTCTACATAATTGCTGTCTATTTTGGATGGCTTCGGAATAGGATGCTAGATGTGCAGTATTTGTGATTTCAAGACTAGAGTGTGGAGTGAAATAGATGGGTTTTGGGTTGGTTCGCTCTGAAATAGGAAAGTAAACCGAACTTAGGATGTTAGACCCATGTTTTGGCTAGTTGTTGGCTGGCTTCAAAATGGGATGCTTAGCAACTAGAATATTTGGCTCCGAAATGGGACGCTTGGGTTAAGAGGGTTATCCCGGATTCATTTATGTATGCTTTTAGGTGAAATTAATTCACATTGGAAATGGGGTGGATGAGTGAACTTGAGCAAGGTTTTCCTTATATTGATTTTTACACTAGTTAATTTTTCATAATTTAGCTCTTATTTGATTTACTATTAGTTTAAATTTAATTTCTACGAATTGAACATTTTAGCATTTAAAGTCTTTATTTTAGATAGCCATAACACAATCATCAAACTTTTGGAAATTCTTTAGTATACGATCAATTATCTTAACTTGCACACACAATTCTTTGGGTACTATATTCAAGAGTCTTAAAAATACTCCTCTTACTACTTTTCGATCTAATATACTTGCTAGGGTCGCAACATGGGCACTGTTGTTAGGGATTGGCATTATTTGTGAGTTGTAATTGTTGTTTGTATGTGTTTTTGTTTTCTTATTTTACTTTCTTAATTCTTTTCAGGTGATAGTGATACATGAACGAAGTGAGATGAGAGCAATTAGCACCATTTGATTCTGAAATCGAGAGGACCTTACATCAAAAAAGGAGAGCCAATAGAGATAACGATGTGGAAAATGATCCTTCTCTTGATGAGTCTCTTTCTGAGAATAAAGAAGTGCCGAGGGCACATGAAGAAATGCCAGTGGTACGAAGAGAAGAGGTGCCTAGGCAAAGGACTATAAGGGACTACACTGTGCCAAGGTGGAATAAAGATTATCGAACAATTGTATTACCAAGAGGGATACAATTTGAGCTTAAACCGGCCACCATCACTATGGTACAAAGGAATAAGTTCTTTGGTTCGAAAGTAAAAGATCTCGCTCAACATATTGATATATTTCTGGAGGTTAGTGACATGGTTCAAATTCTAGGTGTTCCTACAAATAAAGTGAGACTAAAGTTGTTTCCTTTCACTTTGATTGGAAAAGTGAGAGAGTGGCTACAAATTCTTCCAAACCCTCAATATGTTCATGGGATCAGTTGTAGGAGAAGTTTTTGATTAGATTTTTCCCTCTAACCAAGACTGCAAGTATTCGTAACAGTATGATGAGCTTCCATCAAATGAATGAATAGCCTTTTCATAAGGCTTGGGAAAGGTTTAGGAGATTATTGAGAAGTTGTCTGCACCATGAGATAGCTATCTACCAATTGATGACCATATTTTATGTTGGAATTACAACTCAAACAAGGTCATTGTTGGATGCAACATCTACAAGATATTTCTTAAACAAGTTGCCTGAGGAAGCTTTTCGTATATTGGATAAGATGGCGGCTAATGACTCTTAATGGACTGCCCCTAGATCAGTTCCAAAGAGGCAAGGGGTATATAATGTAGATGAAGTGGTGTTGTTGAAGGCACAATTGGAGTTGGTAAAGAAAGAGTTAAGCAGTTTGAAAGTGCAAAATGTAGCTACAGTTGCTCAAGGTAGTGGACCAATGGAAAATGGGCCACGTGTTCAAGAAGGTGGAGTTGTAGGAGATGTAAATGCACTAGGAGATTATAAAAGGAATGATCCCTATAGCAATACATACAATTCAGGATGGAGGAATCACCCGAATTTCTTTTGGAGGGATGGACATCAACATGCTTCGTCTTCTCAACCACAAGAAAGAGGCCTATTCAACCAAAATGTCCACCACAATTAGAGCCAATCATATCAACCTCAAGCCTACACTCACTACTAAGCCCCTTATCCACCAAACCACCATCAAGGACAAAGCTCTAATCAACCCCAACCTCAACCATATCACCCATCGAGATTCCAACCAAGGCTACCCGTTTAAGAAAGGAAGCCTAATTTAGAAGACATGTTTGGTAGTTTCATGAATAGCTAACAACAATTTATAAAGGGCCAAGAAACAAGATGGAAATCTCAAGAGCAATGGAACCAGAATCAAAATGCTTTGATGAGGAACTTGGAGACAAAAATTGGGTAGTTGGCAAATTCTTTATCTATAAGGCTAGCTAGAACTTTTCTTTCAAATGTTGACCATAATCCCAAGGAGGAGGTCAAGGCCATTACATTGAGAAGTGGTAAGAAGGTAGTACAAGAAGAATAAAAAGGTAAATCACCAACTTTATCATCTCATATAGAGGAGCTAACACGGAAGGTAAGTGATTCTAATTCTAAAGTAGAGGTAGATGTAGATGCTCCAAAGATTTACAAAGGAAAGAATATAGTGAACCCAACCATAGAGGATCTTGACATAAATAGGTTGCCATTTCCCACTATAGCTAGGAAAGAAAAGAAGAATGAGCAATTAGCTAGGTTTCTAGAAATGTTTAAGAAATTTCATATCAATTTACCTTTTGGTAAAGCCTTAGCTCACATGCCCAACTATGCTCAATTCATGAAAGAACTTTGTTATGATAAAAAGAAGTTAGAAGGGTATGGAACAGTGCAATTAATAGAAAATTGTAGTGCAGTTATCATGAATAAGATTTCGAAAAAGCTAGAAGATCCAGGTAGCTTCACCTTACCTTATGGAATTGGTCAAACTTTTGTTGGGAATGCCTTGTGTGACTTAGGGGCTAGCAGTAACTTGATGCCATATTCAATATGCATGAAACTCAATCTAGGCGATCTCAAAGAGAGAGGAATGAGGCTTCAACTTGTGGATAGATCAATGAGAAAGCCAAGAGGAGTGATTGAGGATTTGTTGGTGAAGGTGAGAAAATTTATTTTTCTTGTAGATTTCGTAGTCATGGAGATAGAGGAAGATAGGAAGGTGTTACTCATTGTAGGAAGACCATTCCTAAATACTATAAAAGCATTGATAGATGTTTATGGTCAAAAGATCATCCTTCGATTCAACAATAAAAAATTTATGGTGGACATGAACAAAGCTCAAAAGCATCTATTAAGTGATTTAGAGGAATTGGTCTATTTCATGGATAAGGTGGATGAATGTGTAGAAGAGACATAAGAAAAAGTGTTGCTAGATGATCCATTGAATTTGAGCTTTATGCATTCTTTGGAAAATGAAGAGTTGGATGGATAGAGGAAGAATTGATAGCAATTGTGAAGAAGGAATGTGGAAAGGAGGAATCAGAGTAAGAGGGGACCACTCTAAAAAAGGAAGATTCTAAATCTGAACTTAAATTCCTTATTTCTTATTTAAAGTACATCATTTTAGAACATGAAGCAAAAACATTAATTATCTCTTCTTTATTGTCAGGTTTTGAAGAGGAGATGCTGCTTGTGGTGCTGAAGAAGCACAAAAAAGAGATAGGATGGGAGATGAAGGACTGGAAGGGTATCAACCCGAGTTATTGCACTCACCGATTTCCTATGGAGGAAGAATGCAAACCAGTAGCTCAACCCTAAAGAAGGCTTAATCCGGCTATGCAGGAAGTTGTGAAGAAAGAGATACTCAAATTACTCGACTTAGGTATAATTTACCCAATCTCTGATAGTAAGTGGATTAGTCCAGTAAAATATGTTCCTAAGAAGGGGGGATGACAGTGGTTAGGAATGAACTTAATGAACTCATTCCGACTCGTACAGTTACGATTTGGAGAGTATGTGATAATGGTGATTTATATAGTGTTTTTAGTATGTTTTTAGGTATTTAATTAGGTTAATTTTGTGTTAATTATGTTTAATTTGAGTTTAATTTGTTATTTTTATGTTTTTGGAGTTAATTGTAAATTTTAGTGTTTTTCAGGGTTAATTTGCAAGAAAAAGGACTTAAATTGCAAAAAGGGCAAAGATTAGGGCCAAAAGTGCAAATATGAGAAATTTAGGCGAGAAAGTGAGCGTTCAGTCCAGAACCTTTACACGTGACCACGTGAAATCACTGGAGAAATCTACCCATGGCAACGTGAAGAAGTGAAGCATGAGACACATGACCACATAAAGGTGAGTAATGAAAGATCCATGGCCACGTGAATTGAAGAAGAAAAGAACACATGGCCATATGTGAAAATGAACTAAGCAACACATGGCCACGTGATTAATAACAATGAAGCAACCTATAGCCACGTGCAAGGAAAGGAAGATCAACCCGTGCCCACGTGTGTCCCTCTTAATGTTCAACCCATGCCCACATGATAATTTACATAGGAAGAGGCATGGCCACGTGTAAGCTCTCCCATGCAATGAAGGATTTGCGATCTTCTCCAATTCAAGAAGGATTCTTCTCCTACTCTAATTTGGGAAGTTAGGCTTCTACAATATATTTTGCCTATAAATAGACAACTCTAACACCAAAAGAAGTGGAATCAATTAGGAGGATCAATTAGGGAATTAGGAATCTTAGAATTAAGCTTAGTTATTTTACGTTGTTTTCTGTTTTCATTGTTTTTTTCTTTTCAACTTTGTCTTTAGTTTTAATTATGTTTAGGAAGTAGTTTTTCTTCTTTTGCTAATGGATTCTTAAAATCTTATATTTTCATTGTTATGACTTTATTTTGAGCTTAATTTCAATATCGGTTGATTATTTCTTGTTTTTAAGCATATTCTAATCTTTGATTGTGTTGAGATTGATTGTTGGTTTATTGAATAAATAACTAAAAATTGGTTTTGACATAGTTAATGATTTGCATGTTCTTGGATTGACTCTTTAATATTAATGCATGATTATTATCCGAAATATGAGATAATTATGTGTGAATTTTATTGGTTAATACTAAGAGAGGAAGAACTAAGAATGAATTGGAGTTGAATCACTTGAGAAAGGCTTCAACGAATATTTAGGAAGTTAAAACTAGATTTTCATGCTAAGTATTAGATTTATCTATGAGTTTAATACTAAGAATGATATACTTGAATAAAGATATCTTGCTTTATTACTAGTTTTTCCATAATCACTAGTGTTTATATTGAATTTAAGTCATTACAATGAAAGTTAAGGTGGATAGTTTCTTTAGCAAGAGAATTTCAATTATTGTTTTGTTCTTAATTCACGTTTTAGCTTTTGTTTTGTTTATTTTATTTAATTTTTGCTTTTAAATCAAAAATATTTGGGAAAAAATCTCAGATTAATTTAATTCATACATAGATATTATTCCTATCAATCCTTGTTCCCTTGGGTACGATATTTTGGGGTCTTAATCTATATTTCCCTGTATTACTAGCCGATCTAGTACACTTGCTAGACACCGATCAAGTTTTTGGTGTTGTTGCTGGGAAATAAAACAATAATTGAAATTCTCTTGCTAAAGAAACTATCCACCTTAACTTTCATTGTAATGACTTAAATTCAAAAACTTGACCGGATGCTAGCAAGTGTACTAGATCGGCTAGTAATACAGGGAAATATAGATTAAGACCCCAAAATATCGTACCCAAGGTAACATGGATTGCTAGGAATAATATCTATGTATGAATTAAATTAATCCGAGATTGTTTCCCAAATGTTTTTGATTTAAAAGTAAAAATTAAATAAAGTAAACTAATAAACAAAACAAAAGCTAAAACATGAATTAAGAACAAAAAAATAATTGAAATTCTCTTGCTAAAGAAACTATCCACCTTAACTTTCATTGTAATGACTTAAATTCAATATAAACACCAGTGATTATGGAAAAACTAGTAATAAAGCAAGATATCTTTATTCAAGTATATCATTCTTAGTATTAAACTTATAGACAAATCTAATACTTAGCATGAAAATCTAGTTTTAACTTCCTAAATATTTGTTGAAGCCTTTCTCAAGTGATTCAACTCCAATTCATTCTTAGTTCTTCCTCTCTTAGTATTAACCAATAAAATTCACACATAATTATCTCATATTTCGGATAATAATCATGCATTAATATTAAAGAGTCAATCCAAGAACATGCAAATCATTAACTATGTCAAAACCAACTTTTAGTTATTTATTCAATAAACCAACAATCAATCTCAACACAATCAAAGATTAGAATATGCTTAAAACCAAGAAATAATCAACCGATATTGAAATTAAGCTCAAAATAAAGTCATAACAATGAAAATATAAGATTTCAAGAATCCATTAGCGAAAGAAGAAAAACTACTTCTTAAACATAATTAAAACTAACGACAAAGTTGAAAAGAAAAAAAACAATGAAAATAGAAAACAACGTAAAATAACTAAGCTTAATTCTAAGATTCCTAATTCCCTAATTGATCCTGCTAATTGATTCCACTTCTTTTGGTGTTAGAGTTGTCTATTTATAGGCAAAATATGTTGTAGAAGCCTTCTAAACTTCCCAAATTGGAGTAGGAGAAGAATCCTTCTTGAATTGGAAAAGATCGCAAATCCTTCGTTACATGGGAGAGCTTGTATGTGGCCATGCCTCTTCCTATGTAAATTATCACGTGGGCATGGGTTGAACATTAAGAGGAACACACGTGTGCATGGGTTGATCTTCCTTTCCTTGCACGTGGCCACGGGTTGCTTCATTGTTATTAATCACGTGGCCATGTGTTGCTTAGTTCATTTTCACACATGGCCATGTGTTCTTTTCTTCTTCAATTCACGTGGCCATGTGTCTTTCATTGCTCACCTTCACGTGGTCATGTGTCTTATGCTTCACTTCTTCATGTGGCCATGGGTAGATTTCTTCAGTGATTTCATGTGGTCACGTGTAAAGGTTCTGGACTAAACGCTCGCTTTCTCCCCTAAATTTCTCATATTTGCACTTTTGGCCCTAATCTTTGCCCTTTTTGCAATTTAAGTCCTTTTTCCTGCAAATTAACCCTGAAAAACACCAAAATTTACAATTAACTCCAAAAACATAAAACTAACAAATTAAACTCAAATTAAACCTAATTAACACAAAATTAACCTAATTAAATACCTAAAAACATACTAAAAACACTATATAAATCATCATTATCAAATACCCCACACTTAGACTTTGCTCGCCCTCGAGCAAATTAGAACAATCCAACTTTTTAAAATGATCAAAGTCAAATAAAGAATCATGCATTTCAAAATCAAGCTTAGAAATTAACAAAAGCACTTAATAAAATTTTCAACTAGAATAAATTCAACCAAGACAATATGAGTTAGTTTCCTTGTGTGTGTGCAAGACCAAGATATTTTAAGTATTTTCAAAATCCAAAACACCAATGCAAATTCATAGTCAAGTTTAGAATGAATGTATACATGAGTATACTCATGGTTTCACACTTGAAACTCTAGAAACACCATAGGCCTCTCCTTTAGCACCGGAACCCGAAGGTCATCTCCGCTAAACAACTCAAAAACAAAACTTAGAATCACTTAGGTCTTTTAAAGGTTGTAATGGGGCTAAGGTATTGGTTATCATAGAATGGATAAAAGATCAACAATAAGAATAGCCACTCTAAGATAAAATAGACTAATAATTCTAACTTTTCATCCCATTAACTTAATCAATAAAGAACTTAGCCAAAATTTCCCAATCCTTCACAATTCAAAGTACAATCTTAAAATTCTCTCAATTTCACCATTTATACCCTTCTAGAATTCATATCTATTTTTCCTTATAACTACCCCACACTTAAGATTTTGCCATACATGCTAGCTTTATTTCAATATTTCTTTTTTTTTCTTCTTTCTTTTTTTCTTCTTCTTTTTTATTATTTTTTTTCTTTTTTTTCTTTTCTTTTTCACTAACTTTGATGTTGGTAGTACTATAATATAATATGGGTAATCACAAGATCATAATTCACTATTCACTTGACTTCAATAATAGCCTTTAATAATAAAATTTAAAATTATCTTACGACACTCATCAAGATACTCAATTCCCATTAATCCATCCAATCCTAGAGTGGCCAATTCTAGAAGGAAAGATAAAAGTTTTTTAGGCTATATGGTAAAATAAATGAGTGTAACAAGAAAAATAAATATGATACACATTAAGTATACCTCATTAGGCTCAAAATGGCTAACAAAGGATAAATATGCATATAAGGTAGGAAAATAAGTTAAAATATGGCTTAACAATAAAAATATTGCCTAGATCACTTTTCAAATTGTTTTGAATTGTTTTTATGCTTTGAAGGGTGATGAGGAAGGGTCTAGTGTTCTAAAATTCATCACTTAACTATTTCATGCATTGATTTTCTTTAAGTTAAAAAGCTGGTCTTAAGTGCTCAAAAAATGTAGAAACTAACAAATATAAGCCAAATTAAATATTAATCTAGCCAAAAATTTATTAAAAAACATGCTTGTTCTAATGCTAAACAAGAATTTTAAATATTGCACATTCTAAATTCAAGTTCAAAATGTTCAATTTTTGAGAATAACTAGGGTGAATTAAGCTAAATGTACAATAAATGATAAATGAATTAACTACACTAACATGCAAAATAAAAACTAAACATGCAAACTAAAAACCAAACTAAACAACTAAAGCAAAAACAAAATGACTAAAACAAAATAATTCACATAATTCATGAGTAAGAAAATGAGTAAGGTAAGAAAAACTCCCTTAGTTGGATCTTCAATTTTTAGCTGAGCTGTATGTATAAATTATAGGAGACTAAACCATGCCACTAGGAAAGATCATTTCCCATTGTCATTTATTGACCAGAGTTAGAAAGGCTAGCGGGAAATAGGTTTTATTGTTTCTTAGACGGGTATTCGAGATATTTGCAAATTCCATAGCCCCTGAAGATCAAGATAAAATGATTTTTACCTGTCCTTATGGCACATTTGCCTACAGGAGAATGCCTTTTGGACTGTGTAATGCGCTGGCTACATTTCAGCAGTGCATGATGGCAATTTTTAACGACTTTATAGAAAGATTTATGGATGATTTCACCATTTATGGGTTAGAGTTTGAGAGCTATCTAAAGCATCTCGATTTGGTGCTAGGTAGGTGTGAAGAAACCAACTTAGTATTAAATTAGGAGAAGTGCCACTTTATGGTGAAAGAGGGCATTGTGTTAGGGCACAAAATTTTTGAGAAGGGGATTGAGGTAGACAAGGCCAAGGTAGAAGTTATAGAGAAACTCCCACCACTAACCAATGTCAAAGGAATTAGGAGTTTTTTAGAACATACAGGTTTCTACCGTAGGTTCATAAAAGATTTTTCAAAAATTACAAAGCCATTATCTAATTTGCTCATGAAAGATGCTCTTTTTGAGTTCACTGGTGAATGTTTGTTAGCTTTTAAATTGTTGAAGCAAATGTTTATTTTAGCTCTAGTGATCATATCTCCGGATTAGAATTTTCTCTTTGAGCTAATGTGTGATGCAAATGACTTTACAGTGGGAGCAGTACTCGAACAAAAGTGAGAGAAGATGTTTTACCCAATTTATTATGTGAGCCACACATTGAAAGGAGCCCAAATCAACTATACCACAATCAAGAAGGAACTTTTTGCCATTGTATTTGCTTTTAAGAAGTTCAGATCGTATTTACTGGGTGCAAAAATTGTGGTGTGGTCTAACCATGCGACGTTAAGACACCTCTTTGCCAAGAAAGAGTCTAAACCAAGATTAATAAGATGGGTGCTCCTCTTGCAAGAATTCAATTTGGAGATCAAAGATAAGAAGGAAGCAGAGAACCATATGGCGGATCATTTGTCTAGATTGGAGCATGATCATGTTGAAAAAGGGGAGATTTTATATTTATTTTTAGATGAGTGTATTTATGCTTTCTTTTATTGAAGTTTTGGAGCCTTGGTTTTCTAATATTGCTAATTTTCTCATAGGAGGTTACATGCCGAGAGACTTTACATGGCAACAAAGGAAAAACCTGAAGGTCGTGCAAAGCACTACATATGGGATGATTCGTATCTTTTTCACCTTTGGACTAACCAAGTACTGAAAAGGTGCATCCCGAATGAAGAGTAAGGGGAGATTATTAAAGCTTGCCATAGTGGAGAAGCCAGCGGGCATCATAGACCTAATAGAATGGTATCAAAAATTCTTTCTTCTGGATTTTGTTAGCCCACATTATTCAATGGTGTAAAGTTATTTATTCAATCTTGTAATCAATGCCAAAGGGTGGGGAATATATCTAGGAGAGACGAGATGCCATTGACCAATGTGCTTGAGGTAGAGTTATTTGATTTATGAGGGATAGATTTTATAAGGCCTTTTTCGATCTCTTATGGGTTTGAGTATATCCTGGTGGTAGTAGACTATATGAGTAAATGTGTAGAAGCTGTAGCCACTAGGACGTGTAATGAAAAAATTTTCCTAGAGTTTTTAAGGAGAAATATATTCACCCGTTATAGAGCCCCAAAAGCTATCATTAGTGACAGTGAAAAATACTTTGTTAACCACCAATTCAAAGTTTTATTGAAAAAATTTAGAGTGAGGCACAAAATAACTACCCCCTATCATGCCCAAGCCATTGGTTAAGTTGAGGCATCTAATCGGGAGTTAAAGGCTATTTTGGAGAAAACAATCAATGCATCTAGAAAGGATTGGTACCTTAAACTAGATAAAGCCTTATAGGCATATAAGACAGTGTTTAAGACACCTATAGGGATGTCACCTTTTAGATTAGTGTTTGGCAAGTCCTGTCACCTACCGGTGGAGTTAGAACATAAGGCATATTGGGCTACTAAGTTTTTGAATTTTGATCTTGAGAATGCAAGTCTTTACAGCTAAATGAGTTAGAAGAGCTTAGATTTTGGGCCTATGAACATGCTAAGAAGTACAAGGAAAGAATGAAGAAATGGCATGATCGCAAAGTAACCAAAAAAGGAATTTGTGCCCGGAATAAAGGTGCTTCTTTATGACAATAGATTGAGGTTGTTTCCTGTGAAGTTGAAATGAAGGTGGAAAGGGCCTTTTGAGGTTGTAGAAATTTCTAACTATAGAGCAGTAACCATTAAACATCAAGGAGAAAGTCGTGGTCGTGAGTTCAAGGTCAATAGTCATCGATTAAAGCCATATTTTGATTCCAATTATGAGGCTGCATCAGTGATCCTCTATTTAGAAGATGACCCATGAGAGCTATCAAAGTCGAGCTAGTGACTTGTTAAACCCAAAACTTTTTCTTACATTTGAACTTAATTGCTTTTCTTTTTAATTTGTTTTCAATTTCTTATAAGTTTAAATGTCTATTGTTGTTAATTTTTTTTCTAGAGAATGGGTGATTAGTTGTGCTTGTTGGAGTGAAAATTTTCAAGACTTTTGCTGAGGAGAGGTAGAAATTTTAGTATAACAGTGCAAATTTATGATGGTCGCAGCTGAGACAAATTAGTCCCAATCGTGGCCCATTCATTGTTGATGGGGCAAAAGAGATGCACGACTGAGACATTTATGTTCCAGCCGTGCCCTAAAAGAAAAAGGGAATTTTGAATCTTAAAAGTGTATGGCCGAGATCGACTATCCTAATCGTGCCTATGTGCATACTTGGAGTCCAGAAGAGAGGTGCAGCTGAGACCATAGTGTCCCAGCCATGGCTGTGTAAAAATTTAATTAGGGGAATTCATTGGCACATGGTCGAGAATCTTTAGTCCCAGTCATGGCTTGCTGTTTACTTTTGGATCCAGAGGGGTAGCACGACTGAGATAGCTTAGTCCCAACCGTGCCTTTTACTATCTCAAAATAGGGAGTTTTACTTTTATGTAGGTCGTGGTTGAGACCAACTAGTCCTTATCATGCCATTTAGGGTTCCCGTCGTGGCTTCCTTTAAATAACCCCAATCGATTGCAAGCCCTCACCTTCTTTTTTAGTTTTCTCTCTTGCTCTTCTATAGTCTAGCCATTTCCTCTCATTTTCTCTCATCTCCTTTCATTCTCTACTCCCTTGCATCAAGAAGCAAGTAAGTTTTCTTTTCTTTTCTCTTTATTTTGGTTTAATTCTTGATTTGTTTTACACTTTAGTATGATTTTTTTCTAGCTTAGTTTTTGAGTTTTATGGTAGAAATTTATGCCAAATGTACCTATTTTCTCCATGTTTAGGGTTTGTTTTATTGCATTTTTTTCTCCTATTTTTCATTTGTTTTGCTTCTCAATTCTTAATTTTAGGCTTGATTGTAATCTCTAGCACATAATCTTTAAATTTTATGCTAAAAATTATTTTATATGTATTGTGATTGCAAAAACCAAAACTTGCACACCTACTGTTTGATGAAATGCCTAAGAGAATTGAGACATTCATTTCTAGTTAGTTGTTTTGTTATATGTTCATCATTTGCCTAACAACCATGCCTTAGAAGTGTTCAATGTGTATTTATGCTTGATAAATGATAGAAAGGCTAATTTAGTTGTTTGGTAAATTGATATTTTAGGGCCATTTTGATAGTTTGTTATTTATTCCATTTGTTTTTGCTTGTGATTTTAGTTAATCTCCTGCATGATTTCGTTTACTCTATAAAAATTATACTGCAAATCTATTTTATTCCCATCTTTTGTCTGCATATTGGTTCAAGCATGCTTTTGAGTTATTCATTTATATTTGCATATGCATTTTTCATGCATTTTGTGTTAATTGCACCAAAGTATATAGGTTGAAACGATTCGACCTGCGAGTTACTGGTTTCCAAAGGATGCTTGTTCATCATGGTTGAGTGCCACATACTTGGTGCAACTTTTCCTTTAGTTTTCATTGTGTTTTTTTATGCATGTTAGTAATTTATTCTCCTTTGTAGTTTCTACTTACAAGCTACTTGTATAGTTTTTGTTGTTCAAATGTATTATTTTGTTATGAATTTTCTTTTTAGTGCTTATATCTTATGTTGTTTGTTGTTGTAGGAACAATGGCACCCAAGCACACCTGTACTGAAGCTGGATATTCATCCTCTGCTCCTCAGGGGTCTTCTAAGCCAGAGGTGCCAATGTGGGTTCCAAAAGAATTCACAGATTGGTGGACTCTCTTCAACAAGCAAGAGTATCTAGCCACCCTACGCTTAGATAAGGAATTGATGGTGGAATTGGGATTCAAAAATGAGATAGATAGGTTAATTGATGGCGTAGGATGGAGAGTTTTCTTTGAGAGAAATGAGAAGGTCTATCCTTACTTGGTCTGTGACTTCTTGGCCATAATGAAATTTAGAATTAGAGCAAACAGTCATGCTAACCTAGGCCATGTGAGTTTTTGGTTCGATAACATTCCATATTAAATGTCTTTCAATGCTTTCTCTGAGGTACTGGGATTCGATCAACATGCTTCTAGGGACATTCTTGATCTGAATAGGTAAGAAATCTGGATGGGAATTTATGATCCCAAGGACCCCACCCACTTCAATCCTAAGAACACCAAGGCCCATCATTTAAGAGATCACCCTATGAGGATCATGTATTATTACTTAGCCTTAGCATTCTTTAGCCACCTTGGAGGGCCTGAAAATGTAAATGCAAGCGAGGCCACAATTCTTTATACTATGTATAATGGAATCCAATTGAATAGAGTTGCATTCATTGCACAGAAAGTTTCAGACATGCGCACCTTCACGAAGAGGGATTCCAAGTTAGTACTTAGAGGTTTTGTCACTACATTGGCCTGCTTTCACAAGCATCTGAAGCTTGGCACTTCAGTGGAAAATCCCATGGCAATTGATCGAAAAATGCTGAGAAATATGGCAGTCCTTATTGACAACCCTTGCTTTCTAAGGCAAGGGCATTTGGTAGTTTTAGACAGAGCCTTGTATAGGGATGCTGTGCACAAGAGAGCCATGGAGCTGGAAAGAGCTGGATCTGGTACAATTACCCTGTCCACTAAGTAGTACGCTGCTATCAACAACCGGCTTGATGACATTAATCAGCGGATGGATTCTGGCTTCACTTCACTCACACAGTGCATGGATGATATCATCACTACTATTGGGATGTTATAATCCCAATTTGATAACTAGTTTCCACCCCACCACCCCCTTCATTACAATGATTATGATTTTAGGGATTTTTCCTCAACCCATCATTCTTATTTGATTCTCTTTTGATTTTTTGCTGGGGACAACAAAATTTTAAGCGTGAGGTGAGGGTTTGAAGATGAAAAACAATCAACTTAATTTTTTTTGTTAACTATAGATGTTGTTTCTTTTTAACTGTGGGATGTTATTAGTTGTTTTATGGTGTTTTTTTATGACTTTAGTTTGCTAATCAAAATTTCTTTTATACGTGTCATATTTTCGTAGCTTTTATTTTGTTTGTTTGATTTTAGTTGTAGTTTTTATCTTTAGTGTTTAAGTTTAATTTTAGTTAAGTAGCTTCTAGTTTGATTTTCTTCTCAGTTTTTTTTAAATCTCTCTTTTAGTAAGTTCATTGCATTTTGTGCTCTTTTAGTTTTGATTTAGGGTAGTTCTTTTTAATTCAAGTTTATTTACTATTTTATTGTAAACCTTTTTAAATTTGGTTAAAATAATTGTGTTTATTGAGTTGTTAAGTACTTTTGTAGTTAGCCTGAGCTTGCCAGTTAATCTTGAAATGAGTCAATTTGAACTCAAATTTTGAACTACTTGTTTAGGAGGTTTGAGTAGCCAGAGAATAGTAGCATTGTTTAGTGAAGTTTTTCTTTTGAATTTATTTCAATTAATTATATATCATTCAATTTCTAACTTAATGAGCACAGTAGGCTAAGTTTTGTGAAATTAATGGAAAAACCAATGAGTGAGAGCAATTAAGTGAAGGAATTCTGGAATAGCTAGAACCGTCCTCATCACCCTTCAAAACAAATATTCAACTTAGGCAAGATTAGGATATGACCTAGGTAGCCTTTCTTTGGTAACCAATTTTCAAATGACTTTTGACCTACCCTTGGAAAATTTTGCCATTGTTAGACTTTTTTAGCTTAATTGGTATGCTAAAAGCATGCTATTTGTTTCTTTAGTGCACTAATGCTTAACCGTATAACCTAAATGCCTTTGTCTTTCCCATTTTGGAATTGGTCACTTGAGGTTGAGTAATGAAAATTGCATGTTGGGTTTGATTCAATGGTTTCTTGTTAATCAATAAGTGAGGGAAAGTTAAAAAAATTTTAAGGGTTTGTGAGCTAAATTTCTAAAAAATTTTGGGAATGGATGATGAGAATTAGTGCTTTTGGTACTCTTCTAAATAATTGAAAAATAAATCCATAAAGATAGGGATAGGTTACATAAATTCCAATTGATACATACTGCAAAAAATAAGTGTGGGGTACCTAGCACTTGAGGGAGGTGTATATTAGTTAAGCTATGAGATTTTAGCTCTTACTCTTTGAGATTTTGAGAATTCATATCCTAAAATTCATCTTTCTGGTTGATAGTAAGAGGACTTAAATTTTGCAGAGTTGTCTTTGTTAAGTAAGTTAGGTGGTATTTGTTTTTGGGCAGTGTGACTGATTATATCTTGTTCACTTTATCAATTCTTTGATGCCAATACCTTCACCCCATTGCAACCTTAATGTAAGACATGGTGATCTTATTTTTTTATGAGTTGTTTAGTGGAGATGACCCTTGTGGTTCAGGTGCTAAAGGAGAGGCTTATGGTTGTTTCGAGTTTTAAGTACGAAACCGGCATATTTTTCTGTTGCTTGATTGCTGGATTTGACTGGCAGTGTTTGGTTTTGAAAAGATATAAATCTGTTTTGGCCTAGCACACATACAATAAATTATTTGATATAGATCAATTTGAGTCTTTTTGATTGAATTCTTCATCTGAGTGTCTTCTGTTGAGTGTTGCTCTGGCCTTTCTGAATTTGCTCATTCTGAATTGGAGTTTGAGTTTTCAAGATTGTGGATGATTCGTTTGTTGGAGGGCGAGCAAAGGGCTAAGTGTGGGGTAGTTGATAGCTTTGATTTTAATTTTTGTTTTCAAGATAATTTTATGTGTTTTAGTGTCTCATCTTGCATGCTTTTAGTGTTTTTAGTGTTAAAATGTTTTCTTATGATTATTTTAGTTATTTTGATAAATTTATAATTTTTAGGTGATTAATAGTATTAATTTGAATTTTGTGTAGAAAAATAGGTTGGAGAGCTCAAAACTCATCGTTTCACCATTAGTTACGGCTGAGACCAACTGGTCCCAGTCATGGATAATACAGCCTGCAGAGAAGTTTTAGTCCAGAAGTTTATCACAGCCGAGACAAAAGTGTCCTAGCCGTACCCAAAGCAAAGTACCTATCTGTCTTCTTATGTCTCAGCTAAGACAAAAGTGTCTTAGCTGTGCCTTACTGGATACCTCTATAAAAGCTATAGAGTTGTGTGTTTTAAATGAGATATTTTTAGGGTTTCATGTAGAGGCTATTTTTATAGAGAGAAAACATGCAGTTTTACATCTAGAGAGTTTTTCATACATAGTTTTATAGTTTTACTTGCAAAAATCACTATTTTAGATTAGTTTTACTTCAAAACACAAAATAGCCTTAGTTTAGTTTACTTACTTCAAGTTACAACTTACAATCAAAAAGCAGTTTGGAGAAAGAGAGAAGGAGGATCATCAACTTCAACCTTCAACTTCAAATGGGTTTTATAGTTTTTACTATTACTGTATTTATCTTTTACATTATGGATAGTGAGTAGTCTTTTAGTTACTTAGGGATCTTTGAATCCCATACTCATAATGTGAATATTGAACATATGTTGATTTATGTATGAATAAATGGTCTATTTTGCTATTACTTATGTGTATCTCATGGTTTTTCAATCCATTAAGTTATCTTCCATGCATGGATGAATGGTTTTTATAATATGTCTTTGATGTGTATTGAGCTTAGTGGATTGGATGATATGAATGATTTTGCTTAATTTTTCTATCATGATTGTTGTGTTTTGGATGGCTCCAGAATGGGACTCTAAATGTGTAGTATTTATGATTTGAGGGTTAGAGTGTGGAGTGAAATAGATGGGTTTTGGGTTGTTTGGCTCTGGAATAGGAAAGCAAACCAAACTTAGGATGTTAGACCCATGTTTAGGCTAGTTGTTGGGTTGGCTCCGAAATGGGATGCTTAACAACTAGAATAGCTAGCTCCGAAATGGGATGCTTGGGTTAAGAGGGTTATCCCGAATTCATTCATGTATGCTTTTAGGTGAAATTAATTCATATTGGGAATGGGATGAATGAGTGAACCTGAGCAACATTTTCCTTATATTGATTTTTACACTTGTTAATTTTTCATAATTTAGCTCTTATTTGATTTACTATTAGTTTAAATTTAATTTCTTCCCATTGAACATTTTAGCATTTAAAGTCTTTATTTTAGATAGCCATAACACAATCATCAAACTTTTGGGAATTCTTTAGCATACAATCAATTATCTTAACTTGCACACACAATCCCTTGGGTACTATATTCGAGAGTCTTAAAAATATTCCTCTTACTACTTGTCGATCTAGAATACTTGCTAGGGTCACAACAAATGTTGTTTTCAAGCATATGCTCTTTTTTAGTTTTTTTGCTTTGTGTGACTTCTATGCCATTTGCTGCCTATGAAGAAGTCTGGGCCCTAATTTGAGGATTTGTGTGTTTTTTTCCCTACCTTGGACATCTAAAGGTGAGCCTTCTTTTTGAATGGGAGATTCCTGGATGTTTCCCAATTAATGGCTCCTTATTTCTCCATATGCTTTTAGTCATTATTTGAAGGTAATACGCCCCTTGTGGATTTTCACATTACCTTTTCTTAATGGAAAATGCGTCCTTTCGGATTTCCACATAACTCCGTGCCTTATTTTTACCTGAAACAGACCCAACCCATTCTAGCAACTTTTTATTTTCTCTTTTTTTTTAAAGGGAAAAATGCCTGTTTCCAGGTTTTCACCATGTTCCTAGGCCTAACTTTTGCTTAAAGAGTTAATTACAGTTTTTATCTATAACGGCATTATCTTTTTTTTCTTGTTCTTATTTTTTTATTTTTTTATACGACACCTATGCTTCCAACTTTAGTATGTGTCCTCGTATGTGCAATAAACTTTATTTGATCGGTTAATTGCATGTTTAATGCCTATGTATGCATTCTTATCTATGTGCATCTTATGTCAATGATGATAAGCACAACAAAACATGTAATGCAAATACACAAGTTTTATTTAATCTTGAGGAAGACACATCCGACTCCTATTATCAATTAGCTCTTTTGAGTTCTTTTGATTGAATATTTTCTCTCTACCCCTAATTTTTACCTAGGATGCCTTTTCAATTTTCACCCTAGCGGGGTGGCAAATTTTAGCAAGGCCGCCTTTTCAATTTTCAATCACGGGCTTTCTCATTTTTTTATTTTTTTTATTTTATAAGTATTTGCTTTGGAAACTTCTGCATTCATTGTCGATATAGCCTTTGGATTTATTTCATCTCAACTCCTATGTCCTAAAGCTTTTGATTCTAAATTACTCATTTGCTTATTCTGGTTCTAATGGTTTAATTCTCAAGGTATCTCTTGATGGTTGGAAGTTAGTCTTAAATTTGATTTTTGGTCGAGACCAACTCGAAAATGAAATAACCATGAGACTTGGTTCCAATAAGGCTATATTGTGAAAAGTTAGCTCTAGATTAATTTTTGGTTTGGCCTAACTTAGAAAGGATTTTGGTCTTGATGGGTTGTATTATGGCCACCTTGAGGAGGAGGGAATGGTAAAGCATTAAGGTCTCATAAACTCCACTTAAGGGTAATAAGCTAAGGCAATGGTTTGGGATTTGGCTTCTAATGCACTCGTTGGTTCTTGGGTCCAGGCAAAGACTCTTTTTTTCATTATCTTATCTTTTTTTTTATTCACCTCACTTCAGTAGTCATAGTGGTTGCATTCAAGATGTATTTTCCTCAAGACTCAATAGACACTTATGTTTATTGGATTAATGCCTTAAAAATGCCATTATTATTACCATCCGTGATGCAAATAGATAAGATGTTACAAAAATAAGAAAGCTATATCATTAACATAATCAAGGAAACATAAAATTGTATTGTTCAAAGACATTTATTACATCAAGCACAAAAGAAAGACTAATATTTTATTCTTCAATATCTTAAACTCTCTTCTTTTTGCTTTTCCTTTCTGGATCTGGTACCTACCAAATGTCAACCCAGTCTTTGATGCACTCCTTTAGAGAATTGTAGTAATCTATTTTATGGCTTGTGTGTTAATGGTAGGTGCAATACCAATCTACCTTGTGCATAAGCCTCTCTTGGCTCATAGCTAGCTTAGATGGCAAGGGTTGCAGTTTACCTCAATTGATAAGTTGATTGAGGTGCTAAGATATCGATTTTCCCAATCCTGGATCTATGATGGATACCTCTATGACCCTATTATGGTTGCTCCCATTGCAATTGTTGTTACTACGCTTGTTACCAAAGTGGCCTCTTACAGTATAGGCCCTTTCTAGATATTCCCCCTTGACTTTATTGGCAATGTCCTTAAGAGACTTTTAATATTTCAATCATTTCATTTTGAGCCCATCTCTTAAGTAGGGCTGGCATTTCTGATGAAGAGTATGATCTGATTAGGTTTATCAGGTTTGCTCCTTATCTCCATCACCTTATTTCTCCAATGGGCAAGGTGCTCATAAAAGGACTCCTCGGGTCTTTACTGTAACAGTTCTAAGTCTTTTAGTGTGACCTCTATATAGATACTATAGTTATACGACCCTATAAACTCCTCAGTCAGAAGGTCCCAATCTTCTTTGATATGCCAATCTAGGCTATGGTATCCAAAAACTAGTTGCTAGATTGTCTATAAGATTAGTTTTAATTTTTTATGTTTTGTTATATTATTTTATGGAGTTTTTCGATGTGAGGTTATTGCTTGGTGGCATATGTAGGTAATCTTTGCATAGTTAATTATAAGTCTATTGGATACATTTACTAAAATGAAATTAAGGATATTTTATTTTAATGTGATTATGTTTCTATGGATAGGCATGTTTAGGTAAAGTACTTTGGTATACATTTCTTTTAGGCCAAGTTTCTTTAAGTATGTGCTTTAGAATAGTGAGTTTTACATGATGTAGAGTTTTACCATAACCATTGTGAGCTTTTGAGCCTTAACGATATTAATAATTTTTTGTTGAGGGAATTCCTCTTGTATTCATTACTCTAGAACTTGTGTTAGATAATTTTTGAAATCACATTTAGTATATAATATGCATGAG
Organism: Excoecaria agallocha; assembly: GCA_037975025.1. NCBI lineage: Eukaryota > Viridiplantae > Streptophyta > Magnoliopsida > Malpighiales > Euphorbiaceae > Excoecaria > Excoecaria agallocha. The sequence goes on along the minus strand of JBBPFJ010000842.1, from coordinate 7,829 downwards.
AAATGATAAAGGCATTAGAAATAACCCCTTTTAGCTTGCTTAAATAACTACCCTTTTTGACTTTAGGTAGCCATTTTGAGCCTATAACCATTTGATTCATGAGCATATTTTTAGCCTTGAACCAATTTCTAATGAATTAAACTTTTCTTTTTAAACCCTTATGTGGAAAAGGTAGTAATGCTTTGATGAGTAAGGATAAAGTATTGATATTTTGTAAGCATGAATTATTTATGAATCATTTTTGATCCTTTAAGGTCCACTAGTTTTTGAGAAAAAGAAAAGAAAAGAAAAGAAAAGAAATGATAAAAGAAGAAGAAAACTACAACACTAGTTTGCTTTAAAAAGAATGAAAACAAAAGTAAGAGAAGCAACTAGTAGAAGTTGAGCATGATGTGAAAGCTAGTGAGAATTAAAGAATGTTGTGAGGGGATAAGTAAATTTCATTAGGAAAGATAGATATCATGCTTTAGTTTTTGCAATACAAAGTCTTACTTGTTTTAGTAATTGCTATATTTTTCCACCTAAACGAGCTACTTAACCAAAATTGTTCCTACCCTATCCTAAGCCAAGCTACAACCCTTTAAAGACCCTTTTGATTTTGTGCATATTCTGTGCTAGTAATGGAGATTTTTATTTAATACAAGCTTATGGTATGTGGTGGGATAACAGGAAATACGAGTTAAACACAATCCCTTAAACACTTGAGTAATGTAAGGAAGAAATTATGAGAGAATAACTCTACATTTTGTATTACTTGCTAGGTTATAGTACATGTTGTAAGGAATAAAGGTTTTTAAGAGCTTTATATAATTGTACTTTACATTCTCTTGTTTATCTTATTTGGGGGCATATGAGTATTAAACCTTATAGATCCAAGATTTTATTTTGGTATTTGTTAACATTGACTCAATAATTAATATGTTAAAGAATTCTTGCATGTGTTAACTTATGAGAATCTCAAGAAGTACGAACTCTATATTCCATGTTTTATGTTTTATTTATATGTTTGAGTTATGATATTTTTCTTGCATTTTGAATTTTTGCTTCAGGACAAGCCAAAGTTCAAGTGTGGGGAATTGTGGGCAAGCCAAAGCTCATAAATATGGTGTTTTAATGTGTAGTTTTGTTTAGCATTGTGTTTATTATCGTGGTATTTTTTCTATATTTTGTTGCTTTTATGTGTTTGGTGTGTTTTTGGTTGTTTCACTTGTTTTTGTAGGAGAAGGGAAATTATTTGAGGCTTAAAGGAGTCAATTGAAAAAGAAGAAAGAGAATGAGAGCTACAAAGGCATTATTGCGAGTGCGACAATGAAGGAGAGGTCGCGACAATGAGCGGGAAAGAAAGCCAGGCCAACAGAAGAAGCGTGTCTTATCATACATAAATAATAGAAAACACAAATAAATCATACATAAAAACCTGTAAAATAAAAATAAAAATAAAAATGTGTAAGTATTCTAAATAAGTTAATAAATAAATAAAGAAAAATAAAATTATCCACATAAAAATGAGAGAAAGTAAAAATATGAATAACCACTAAGCCAACTTTAAATATAAATATAAACAATCTGAAATCTATCCTAGACTTCCTTCATACGTTTGCGAGGATTTTCCTCCATATTTCTTGGTAAATTTCCTTGTAAGCGGGAAGGTAAAGCCTTGGCAATTTGCCCTAGTTGCACTTCCAAATTATGAATTGAAGAGGCTTGATTCTTTGTTATTTGATCAAATTTAGTTTCTAGCCTCTTTTGATTATCTTCTTGTGAAGTAAACTTTAAATTAAGCTCCTCAATAAACCTATCTACCTTTACCTCCAAGGCTCTAAATCTATCTTAAGGTTGTTGAAATCCTACACCTCTATTTTGATTGTTATTACTTCCCCAAGAAAAATTCAGATGGTTTCTCCAACCAGGATTATAGGTGTTTTAGTAGGGGTTTCCTTGTCATTGCCCTTGTAAAAAGCTCACTTGCTCATTTGTACTACCCATTCCCAAACTACAACCCTCATTCCCATGACCTAGTTGGCCACAAATGGTGCACTCATTTTGTGGAGTTCCTTCCACTCCTAGACTATTAATCTTTTGGGTTAATGTAGCTACTTAGGCTTGCAAGGCCACAACAGAATCTATTGAATGGACCCCCCTAGTATTAGCATTGGAATTAGAATTAGGGTCTCTTACTCTCTCGATTGGCCACATACAATTATTCATGGACATTTTCTCCGATAACTCAAACGCAGCCTCCGTTATTTTCCTCATAAGAGATCCCACAGCTGTAGCATCAATTGTGCCTCTAGTAGTTGTATTCACACCATTATAGAACGTTTGCATTAGTAACTCCCTCAGTAGATTATGGTGTGGGCAACTTCGCTGCAATTCTTTGAATCTCTTCCATGCTTCATACAAAGATTCAGTGTCATATTGAACAAATGTAGTGATATCCTTTATAATTTTGGCAGTTTTTTCTAGGGGAAAATATTTTGATAAAAAGGTTTGGGCTAATTGGTCCCAAGTTGTTATAGAACCCCTAGTAAGGGAATTCAACCAAGCTTTTGCTTTGTCCTTCAATGTAAAAGGAAAAAGCCTAAGCTTAATTGTATCCGCTGAAACCCTATTAATTTTAAAGGTATCACAGATTTCTAAGAAGTTTGCCAAATGAGCATTGGGATCCTTATTTACCAAACCCCTAAATTGTATACTATTTTGAATCATTTGTAAAAGTGATGGTTTAATCTCAAATTGATTCGCATTTACCGTTGGTCTTACCACCCCTTGTTGAGCACCACTCAATGCCGGTGTGGCAAAGTCCATCAATAGTGGTGGATTTTCTTCATCAGCCATGGTCAATCTTCTAGTCTGATTCTTCTTCTTATTAGACTTGCGATTACTCGAAAGAAATCTCTCCATCTCTAGATTCAACAGTTCAAGTTCTTCTTACGAACTCCTTGTACGCGGCATGAACTATCAAATCCTGAAAATTCACAACAAAACAAACAAAAAAAAATAAATTAAATATCATAATCCAAAATCTTAAATCAAGATTCATAATGCAATAATTAAATCAAATATGTTCCCCGACAACGGTGCCAAAAACTTATTTTGCTTTTTCTAAAATCTTAAATACCGCAAGTATACGGTGTACCGGTTATAGTACTTCAGATATTGATCCCACGAGGAAATGTTGATTTAAATTACCCACTATTACTACTCAATTTTAATCTTGTTTACGATGTTTGTAAGTGGAAATTAACGCTAAACTACTCTATTGCATTAATTAATTAAATCCTAGTTAAATATCATCAAAGAAGACAATAAATATAATGAAATTAAATAATCATGTACTTGATACCATTCTTTTAATTAATATGTTTTAATCTTATTAGTAAGCCAAATTGGAATAAATCTCTAATCCACTCTCTTGACATGAATTAGATTGCCTAAGACATGCAATTAAAGTGCGAATTCTCAACTCTCGTTAATGAACTAGTTGATTTTAATTACACATTTTAAGATTAATCAACAATCTATAGCAATTATGTCCACATGTGATCTCTCAAACTATGCTTTGATAATGAATTTCCTATTAATTTTCAATAAGATGTTGCTCTCGCTAACTCTCTTATTTATAACCATTATGTTGATTTTTAGAAAAGGAATTGACATCTAAGGTCGTTTTCCTTAACTTCTAATGATACTAATAAACTTTTAATAGCAAATTTTACATTCAAAGATCAATTAAATAAATGGAAAATAGGAAATTGTTCATATATAATCAAATGCAGAAACAACATTCATTTAAAGTTTACAAGGAAGAAATAAAATTAAGAACAAGAAGAAGGGGATCTCTCAACCCTTTCCCCTTCACAAAAGATATCTTCTCCCTTGCTTTGTCTCCTTCTTCAAGTCATGAAAAATTAAAAATAAAATACTCAAGAAAACTATTGTTCTTAAGAATCACAATATCAAATTCCAAAATTCATCATCCTTAAAATTCTGTTCAACTTGGTATATATATCCTCTCTAAAAGAAACGACCCTTTAAATATGACTTTTCACAAAAGTTTCCATTGTTGATAAAAAAATTTATCTCTTCAAAAATTCAACTCCTCATCCGTCCTGTGTCGCACTCGTGATAAGACACGTTTCTTCTGTTGGCCTGGCTTTTTTCCTCACTTACTGTCGTGACCTCTCCTTCATTATCGTGCTCGCGACAATGCCTTTTATAGCTCTCATTCTACTTCTTTTCTCCAATTGACTCCTTTAAGCCTCAAATAATTTCCCTTCTCCTTCAAAACAAGTAAAACAACCAAAAACACACCAAACACATAAAAGCAACAAAATATAGAAAAAATACCACAATAATAAACATAATATTAAACAAAACTACACATTAAAACACAATATTTATGAGCTTTTCAAGCTCATATCAGTACAAATCAACAATAGAACCCATTAGGCTAAGGAAAAGGTATTTGACTTTCTATTTCCCGGTTAGAGAGGTCCCCATTATGACAAGAGTATACTGCTTTATGTGTGCGAAAGGGTATAATGTGCCATTGAATTTAGGAAAATCTGACATTTTAAATTTGTAGGGCAATAGCTGTTCTCCATCTAAGTCCTAATCTTCTAGGTCAATCCCCTTACTAGTCGATAATAGATGGGCCATCGCCTCAATTTTCCCCTCTAACTTATTGAAGGCGGCATCTTTAACCCTAAGACTTTTACCTTTTGCTACTACTACCAGTTTATCCCCCTCTTCATCTTCTATAAAATCCTCTTAAAGAGTTAGCTTATTGTTCATTTTTTGTTTAGTGCCTACCAAAGTGGTGCCCCCAACAATGTTTTGCTCTACTTGGTTTGAAATAGGGGTTGAAGGTAGAGTAGACAAACCCTCAAACATAGCCAACATTTTTTCTTCAAACTCTCAAAACCTTTAGTCTAACCCTTTTATCTAGCTCATTCAATGCTTGTGGTGTATTGGCCATCTCTTACTCAGTCCAGATTTAAAACTGCCCCCTAACTCATTTGGACGAAAAGCTTATGATGGCTATAAAAATGAAAGGTATAGCATAATGCATGATGCCGACGTAAATGAATGATATGCATATGGTGCATGAAGTATGAGTATGGTATACTTATGATGTGTGGTGCATGAATATGGTATACATATGGTACACAATGCATGGCAAGTGTATATATGATTAATGAGTCAATTGTTACAATGATGCATGATTCAACTGCTACAATAATGTATGATGATGCATCGCATGGTGTAGATACCATGACCTGAGGCAACCTAGATAAGGGTTACTTGATGATGAAGAAATAATATATTTCTGATAGAGAGCACACATCTCGAAGCTTTGACCTTGATTTTCACATTTTTATAAAAACTTTTGTGGTTTTCTAAGTGTTTTTGAAGGGCTTTTACAAAGAGCGTCAAAAACCTTATTTTTGGCCCTTGGCAATGACAGATAGACATCTATCATACGAGGGACCATTGTCTGTGGCCATCTCCCTCTAGCTCAGGTTAGATCAGGGGTATTTTTTTTAAATTTTAAGGAATTGTGAGAGGGACAGTCGTCTGTCAATCACACACACCCGTCTGTGGTGTTTTCCAATTTTTTCACATTTTTCAGTTTTAAAAAAGAGATAAAGTTGAGTTTTGATTTGATTTTGGATTTAGATGGATTCAATTTTTTCATATATGGATAATAAGAGTTAGAGTGAGTCTCCAACTCTCCTCTATATACAAAATGACAAAATGAGAATTTTTTAAAAACAAAGAAAAAAATAAATAAGGATTTTGGAAAAAGGAATAGGGCTTCTGAGAGATAGAAAATTAATTATCTTTTCTTGAAAAAACCAAGGTTCCATATAGATTGATTCATTCACTAAATACATACAAAAAATCTCTTTATTTTTAAATGTGAAAATCAAAGATTGGAGTGGAGATCGGTGTTTTTAGTCTTATAAAATCAGAATATCCTAAGGGTAATATTCTAGGTCAAGCTTTCTCTCTCTAGTCCATATCACTATTATGCAAACATGTTTATGATATTGTAATGCATGTTTTTATGTTTTTCTATTCAAATCTGTATGATTTTGTGATACCATGATAATTTAGGGTTGTTTAATGTATTAAAATACTATGTTAGGTTTTATCTCTTTTATAAATGTGCATGTAGTTTCTTATGTTAAAATTATGTTTCACATGTTATTTATGGTTATTGTTTGATTAAAAGCATGTTTTTGAAGTTATAATTATATCTGGCATGTATTAGGGTCTTGAAGTTGCGTTTAGGGTTTAGAATTTATTTTTTATTGATTCTTAGGTTTGAAAGCCTGCTTTTTGTGAATGTTTTGAGTGATAGATGGGAAGAAAGCACTATAGATGGCCGTCTATCAACACGACAGATGAGACATCGTGGTGCTTTCTCTTCATCCCATCCCTCCTCTTACCTGGGGTTTCTTTCAGTTCCCAAGGGCATGTGTGTCTTGATTTTCTTGAACTTTTAATGTATTTTAAATGCTTTTTTGTCTTAAATGAAGTCATTTTTCTTAGTTTTTATTTTTAGACTCTTTTTTGTATTTTTGTGTGCATATTTTCTGTCCTATATTCATGTCTTTATTTTTAGCATGACTATTCTATCTATCATTTTAATTTATTTTAACATTTATTTCCTTTTAATATGCTAATTAATTGTTTTTTTCTTTTGTGTGAGCAAATTATTTTATACATCTTTGAAGTTCTCAAAGTGTGATCATGTATCAAAAGCCATGCCCTATTTGGTTCCCTTTCTCTCTCTCTTTTATTTTGCATTTAAGTTATTTTTATTTATGTAATTTTTGTGTTTTGATTGTTTTTGGATGTATTTTTCTCTTTGAGGATGTAATAATTTAATGATAAAGGAGTTTTTCTAGCACGCTAATTCAACTAAGTCATTTAAAAGTTTTGTATCTAATTAATTGGATTTGTCCTAATAAAATGGACCAATGTTCGATTTTAACCAAAAACCACACCATTAAAAGGGAGCCTTATTTTCTCTAAAATGGGATCACTCATCTTGCATTTTCATTAAGACTAAGCAAAGGTTCTCCATCCCTTTTTGTAAAAGTTGTGCATAAGGGAACAAATTGGTTGGTATCTAGCAAGTGTACTAGTTCATGTAGTAATATAGGAAAATATAAATTAAGACCTCAAATATCGTACCCAATGGAACATGGATTGCTAAAGATAATATCTATATGCAAATTAAATCAATATGAGATTGTTTCCTAAATGTTTTTGATTGAAAGACAAAAATGAAACTAAATAAACAATTAAACAAAACAAAAACTAAAATTAAACTAGCATGAATTTAAAACAAAAAAATAACTGAAATTCTCTTGCTAAAGGAACTATCCACCTTAACTTTCATTGTCATGACTTAATTTTAATAGAAATACCAGTGATTATGGAAAAACTAGTAATAAAGCTAGATATCTTTATGCAACAATATCATTCTTAGTATTAAACTCATAGACAAATCTAATACATAGCATAAAAATGCAGTTTAACTTCCTAAATATTCATCGAACCCTTTTTGCAAGTAAATTCAACTCCAATTTATTCTTAGTTCTTCCTCTCTCAATATTAACCAATAAAATTAACTCATAATTACCTCATATTTCAGAAAATAATCATGCATAAATATTAATGAGTTAACCCAAGAACATGCAAATCAATGATAATGTCTAGACCAATTTTTAGTTATTTACTCAATAAACCAATAATTAATCTCAAAATAATCAAAGATAAGAATATGCGTAAAACCAAGATATAATTACTAA